>CAUYON010006266.1:0-51618 GCA_963573935.1 Arctocebus calabarensis | reverse complement strand
CCATAACTATACAGGGGGTGTCTGGACAGCCGGTTACCAAATTTTTCTCCCAGCCTCTAAGCTGCAATTGGGATGACTTGCTGTTCTCTCATGCCTCCCTAATCGTCCCTGAAAGTCCTGCTCCCCATTTTGGGAGGGACATACTAACTAAAACAGGAACTTTACCCTTTTGGAGATCTAGTCATGATCAAAACTCTTCTCTCTAATTCACCTTCCCTGACCCCAACTTGGGAAGACCCCTTTCCTGTTATCTGGTCTTCTTCTACTGCTAAAGTTATAGGAGTCGATTCCTGCATATGTCATTCACGAGTAAAGTTCTGGAACCCTCCATCTTCTACAGTGGCAGGCAATGAAGACAGCCAACCACAGACCACCTACACTTGTGAGCCAAAAGAAAGCTTGAAGTTATTATTTAGGAAACGGCAAGAAAAGCCCTAATATGGTTTTCTTTTAGCATCATTGAATAAGTGCTTCTGACCTGACGCTATTCTACCTGTGCCTATTACTAAATACACTAATCAGATTTATGTTTTCCAGAAATGTCATCAAGCCACAAGCAATCAAGATTGTTCCAGTCCATGAACCCCTGTATCACTCTCCCTCCGGAGAAACCCTAACTGCCCCCTTCTATCATCGCCTGATTCAGCAGGAAGCAGTTAGATCAAGTCTTCGCTCCTTTTCCCTAACAGCAGTTAGAGTTTCTACTCGGAGAGGGAGAATTGATGCAGGACATTTGGCGCCCTAGCCAGCTCAGTGGAGCTGGCGGACCTGCCATCTCCTCCTTGGCGGTGTCGATGCTGTGGCAGCCAGCTGAAGAGTCAGCGGGCTGGATGACAGGCAAGGAGGGGAACCTCCAACCCCCACCAGAGGCTCCAATAGCCAAAAAAGTCTGGACAACTGCCAAGGAGACACCTGTGCCTTGGTGTCTCCTTCACTTTACACTTAGGACTAAATGTGGAACCCCCATTTCCTATGCCTCAATTCTTTGTGAATTTCCTAGGTCTCGATTCCATGAATGGACTGTATCCATTCATTGATACATTCATTCACCTTGCCTCTGGTGGAAGGGACTGTATTCGTTTCCTGTCCAAGGAACCCATACACCTATATATACCCTGAGACTAAAGGCCTAAAGGAGACAGGGAAAGACCAGGAGAGAAATGGAGAGAGCTTGTCTCTCCCCACTTGAATTCTCTCCCTCTACCAGGAGCTTTAGTGTTTTCTGTATTCTTTTCTGTAAATAAATTCTGTCTTACCGCTGGGGGGTGGGGGAGAGAAATAATGTAATGAAGAATAATAAAATACATGTATTTATTAAAGCAAAATAAAATGGCTAAAAAAATAAAAATAATAATAAAATAAATCTTTTATCTAGCAAAAGTCAATTTTTGTAAGTAGTGAGAGGTGTGGGTCCAGTTCTAGTATTCTAATGTGGCTAACCAGTTCTACCAGCACCATTTATTAAATAGGGATTCTTTTCCCCAGTGTACTCTTTGGTTTGATTTATCAACAACAGATGGTGATACATGACTGGTTTCATCTCTAGCTCTATTCCATTCCATAGATCTATATCTCTATTTTTGTGCAAATACTATACTGTTTTGATCACTGTAGACTTCTAGTATAATCTGAAGTCTGGTAACATGATGCCTCCAGATTTGCTTTCATTTCTTAGAATTGCACTGGTTATTCAGGGATTTGGGGGGATTTATGTAAAATGAAGTTCTATTTTTTCAAGTTCTTCAAAGCATAACGTTGGTACTTAGATGGGGATTACATTAAATTTGTAGATTACTTGAGTAGTGGGGATATTTTAACAACACTGATTTCTTCCTAGCCATGATCATGGTATGATCTTTCATTTCTTAATATCTTCTGCTAATTTCTTTTGTCAGGGTTTCTGTAGTTCTTCCTGTAGAGATCCTTCATAACCTTTGTTAAATATATTTCCAGGTATTTTTTCTTTGAAGGTAATGTGAAAGCCACCTTTGATTTGATTCCCAGCTTGACTGTTTCTGGAATATATGAAGGCTACTGATTTGTGGACATTGATTTTATAACCCTAGGATGTTACTGTATTTCTTGATCACTTCCAAGAGTCTTGTGGTTGAATCCCTGGGGTTTTCTAAGTATAACATCATATCATCTGTAAAGAGAGAGAGTTTGACCTTCTCTATCCCCATTTGAATACCCATGATGTCCTTTTCTTGATTGATTGCATTGGCTAGAACTTTCAGCTCAATGGTGAATAGCAGTGGCAATAGTGGACATTTTTGTCTGGTTCCAGTCCTAAGTGGGAATGCTTTCAGTGATACAGGGTTCCCTCACTCAAGGCTAGACAGGGACTCTCCCATTTTCTAGACCTGTGTGAGTTCAGAAATCAGACTGCTTCCCATCTCTAGGCACAATCACACTGCCCTTTTCCAGGCCACACTTTCTGGGCTCTAGTAAGGTCACGAATAAAGCAAACTTAAAGATTCTGAGAAGTTCTTCCTTTAGTAAGGAATACACACCTTAATTCCCTGCCCGAGACAAAAATGCAAAGATTTATTCCTGTGCTAATTTTCGGATTGTTTTAGGAGTATTTTCTGCCCACAGACCTCTGGCCAATTATGACACACTTCCCTGAGACCTCCTGCCCACAGGAAAGGGAAGGCAGCATTTAAACCCCCTACACTGTAGACTCAAGGGCTTCCCATTTGGATTCTCTCCTTCTACTGCAGAAGGTTCTGTTCTTCCTCTTCCATTCACCCTCTTTTGCTTATCAATCTGTACCCCTGTGAATAAACTCTATCTTGTCATTTATTTGCATGGTCTGTGGTTTCATTCTTTGAATCCCAAGACCAAGGACTCAGCTTAGTGAGAAATTCTGGCAACATCAGTTTTATTTCATTCAGCATATATTAGCTGAGGGTTTATTATAGACGGCCTCCATCAGTTTAAGAAATGGCCCATCTATGCCTATTTTCTTAAGCATTCTTATCCAAAAAAGGATACTGAATTTTGTCAAATGTTTTTTTCTCAGTCTATTGAGAGGACTGTATGGATATCGCTTAACCTCAGTAAGAATAGCCCACATTATGAAGTCCCAAAGCTGTAGATGCTGGCGTGAATGTGAAGAGAAGGAAACACTTATACACTGCTAGTGGGCTGCTGGTGGAATTGCAAACTAATACAGCTTGTATGAAAAAAAGTACAGAAAATCCTCAAAGAGCTAAAAGTAAACCTTCCATTTGATCCTGCAATGCCATTACTAGGTATCTTCCCAGAAGGAAAAAAAAATCATTATATCATAAGGACATTTGCACTAGCATGTTCATCGCAGTTCAAATTCACAATAACCAAGATGTGGAATCAACTCAAGTGGCCATCAACTCAAGTGTGGATTAATAAACTGTAGTGTATGCATATCATGGAATACTATTCAGACATAAAAAATGGAGACTTTACATCTGTTGTATTTACCTGGATGCAAATGAAGAACATTATTCTTAGTAAAATATCACAAGAATGGAAAAGCAAGAATCCAATGTATGCAATACTAATATGAAACCAATAGATAAACAACTATACTCCCACACAAGAGGAAAACACAATTAAATTCAAGTGGAAGTGGGTAGAGAGAAGATAGTGGGGGAAGAGTGTAGAAGAAAGGGGGATTGTTATGCTCTAATTTAATAGGCATGATGTTAGTGTATACAGCACACCCCCCAGATGAAGGGCACAATTATAACTTAAACTTCACCTAAGAAATGCAAACAAGGTAACTTAATCATTTGTACCTTCATTTTAATCTGAAATAAAGAAAGAAAGAATGGACAGAAGTGCAAACATACTTGGAGAAAAAGAAAAAGGTTGAATTGTCCTAAAAAAAAAAAATCATAGGACACTGGCGATGGCCACTTCCTTATTAAAGATAGCTCTGAGCCTGTGCAAGAGAGATAAACTGAGTAACAGCAAATCAACCTTCCTTTGAATACCTGTGAAGTATTAATCAGGGCTTCTTTTCCCCAAAAAATCTGGAAATAAAGACAAGATGAACATTTCCTAAAATGTGATCCACTACTATTCACATCATAATAGACAGAAATGTGCTTAGAATGTGTACATTCTTAGATCTACCCCAGGAACAGGAATGTTTATGCAATACTCTCAATGAGTCCTTTGAGTACTAATACTTAAGAACTATTGACTAAATAAAACACGGAAATTATATCAAGTGGAAGGCTTGATATAAAATATAGACAAATAACATTTGATTAATTAGATTTGGGGCTATTTTTCTTGGTGGGGTAGTGAAGCTGGGAAGCAAATTGCATTCTGAATTTGCTTTAGATAAGTTAATTATAGAGGGATTTACCAGTATTTCTCAGAATAGATTTAGACTCAGCCTAGAACACTTTTATTATCTTGATTCAAAAAAGGATTTAATTTGTACCCCCATAAGGATTTAATTTAAATCAACTTAATTTAAAAATAGCTCATCAATTTAATGGAATCTTAACCAAAAGAGGTATTTAATTATTTCATATTGTACACAAATTTGAAATAGAATATCTTTTTGTGAAAAACAAAATGCAAATTTTAAAACAATTATTATGAAATATATTACTCTAGAATGTATACATCTCCATTATAAATATATAGACTTATTTTTCAATATGAAAAGCAAATTCTTTGAATTTTTTAGAGTTTGCTATCAATAAAAAACAGATATTAACAAATATGTAATATTGTTTTAAAAAGCTCTCAGGTTAAATGTAAACTTTTCCAGAGATAAATGTTCCATGTTTATTTCCAATGTTGCATAAATAATATCTGTTCAACTGAACATAAAAAATTAATTTAACTTTTTTATTGTTTTCATTTTATTCCTCTTTTTATACTCTGTTTTTTAAAAAGAAGACTAAATCAAATTCCCCAGTTTAGCATTCGTTTAAGCAACACTTCTTATTCCTGACTTAACAGGATCATCAGGGTATTTTTTTCAATATACCAATGTTAAAATTCCAATACAGACTAATTTATAAAGCAAAGCTGGAATATTCTCTATTTTAGAGACATTGCATGAGGTTTACAGGCAAGAAATATGAGTTCTACACATGCTAAAGACTCTATTGTTATTAGACTGGTTTGTGACTTGAATAGCTTAAAATAATCCAATATAGCTGTGTAAATGGCTCACCCCTGTTGGTTAGTAGGGTATGTGTCTATGCGTGTTTGAATTTATTTATTCCTTTGCTTATTTCTACTGTTAGCAATGAACACAAATTTCTGAAAATTTCACTCTTTCTACCAATCTATCTCAGATTAATGTTGCAATCAAATCAAAATTTCCCTTGCATGTCTTAATTTTCCCTTCCACTAAATGTTGGTGAGAAAAAGGACCTGAAAATACCCCTTGACTTGTTGTTAGATACTCATAACATTTATCTTGAATGGTTTTTGAATATATTGTCTGAAATACGAAAACTTGAAGGCATAATACACTTCAATTGAAATGAAAATATAGATCATTTGAGGCTGGCATATTTCGGTCTTACTATGCCAAATAAATAGCATTCTTAATATAATATAGAAGACTAGGTAATTATTAAAAACCATGAGAATAAAATAGAAATATATGAAGTGCAAAATTGTAGTTGAAATACAAATGATATAATCCCACTTTTTCTGGAAAGACTGTATTAGCATATGTGGACATTAATATATATATATGGGCAAAAATATGAAAGAGAATATTAACATGTTTACTTCAAGGTGAAGAGTACAGGTGATTTTATTATCTATACTTTTCACATTTTCACCCAATGAATGTTATATTAATTAAGAAACCAGATTACTAGACAGGCGCTGTGGCGGGCACCTGTAGTACCAGCTACTCGGGAGGCTGAGGCAAGAGAATCACCTAAGCCCAGGAGTTGTAGGTTGCTGTGAGCTGTGTGACGCCACAGCCCTCTACCGAGGGTGATGGAGTGAGACTCTGTCTCTACAAAAAAAAAAGAAAGAAAGAAAGAAACCAGATTACTTCCCAAACATTCAGAGGCCAAAATGATTCATTTTAAAAATTTGTTAAGTTTGTCTTCTAAAAATATACTATATATGCTACTTTCGTTTAAAAAAACAATGTAAAACTACATCATTTTCTAATAGTTAAATTTTTAAGTTAAAGGAGAAATGATTTTGATTATTTTTACATTAGGAGAAATAGTGCTCATTGAATTGATTTGGTTTATGCATCTTTTAACAGACAAATGTGTTCAAGAAGATACATTAAAACAATCTACATACCAGTTTTCATTTTTGCTTACCCATGCACTAACCTTTTTTTTTTTTTTACCTTTTTTGCTTCTATGATTTTTTTTCATTTTTTAATCACATATTCAAAGAAAAATAAGTTTTAAGTATTGCATTTTGTTAAGTGCTATTGGATAAATGCCTGCAATGTGCTAAACTGCTATAATATTTGAAATAAATTGTATGCAGCCCTTCTTTTTCCACAGACTATAAATCAGATAAGAGGAAAGCAATTCCTGAATCACCAGTGATTTCTCTATTTTATGGACTAATAGAAGAAACTGGCTAGTGGAAGGAAACATCAGTCCTGTGCTCTGTTTCAGTGGCAACTTCAGTGATGAACACCAGCCTCGGCCAACAAAATCCTTGCTTTTGTTAAAAGGCCAGCTGAATTATTCTTTTCTTTTCTTTCTTTCTTTTTTTTTGAGACAAGAGTCTCACTTTGTCACCCCGTGGTAGAGTGTCATGATATCATAAGGTCACAGTGAACTCAGAATCTTGCCTCAGCCTCCCAAGTAGCTGGGACTTCAGGCTCCCACTAAAATGCCTGGCTACTTTTAGAGATAGGGTTTCACTTTAGCTCAAGCTGGTCTCAAACCTATGAACCCAGGTGATCTGCCTGCCTCAGTCTCCCAGAATGCTGGGATTACAGTCATGAGCCACCGTGACTGGCCCGGCTGCATAATTCTTACAGTTGAAGAAAATTCTGCTTAACAACACAAAATATAATCAGTATCTTTAAAAAATAGATCAAGTTCCTTGGTTTTTAAGAAGGAGTTGTAGGATAATGCAAAGGAGTTTTAAAGGTGAGAGAGAGGAGTAAAATTTATGTAAATGAAGTAGAGGAAATTAGATGTTGGTCATTTTATGAGAGACATCCTGCTTGGCTTAGAGGTGACTTAAGCTTTCTCACTTAAATTTCTCTTTCTCTAATTGTGTCTATTCAAGCTAGTTAAAATGGTATTTTCAGAGCAGCCCATTTGCCCATTTTTCTGGATAAAAAACATGTATCTACAAATTTTAAAACCCTAATTGTTCAGAAAATCCTGTCCTTAATAATTATAGATTAATAAAGACATATTTAGGAAGATATTTTAATCGCATATGATAGTCACATAATAGAGACATAATATGCTAGCTGAAAACAATGGAATAAAAACCTAAAAAAGTGAGATGATTTTATAAATAAGGTTAAAAAGCAAAAGCATATGCCTAGAAAAACAGACTGTAAATTAATACTGCATACTAAAATTAATGGTTGTTAAGACATGTCTCTGAGTGAAATATTTGACTGATTTTTCAATTACTTCTACATTATTTCCTATTTTTCTAAAGTGCTTATTTCAAAAAGAAATGAAATCTTCACTACATGTAGTATTACTAAAAGCATACATAATTAGGTGTGTAAAATAAAGCTAAAGTAATTTCAAATGAAGACAATTCAAGACCAAGTGACTCAATCTATTTTTTAAAGATACTAAAATTCAAGGTCATGACTAAACTATCAAAAAAGACTTATTTAGACATGCTGAACTTTAAGAATCAATACCACTTAAAGACAAATGAAATCATCAATAGGACATACAAAATGTAATAAAGACACTTCATTCACTTCCTTAATTAATTACCTTTTTATGTATACTAGTAGTCATATGAGATGAGAGAAAAAAGTTCATGAGATCAAATCCAAACACATAGAAAATAAAAATTGAATAGGGTCTAGAGATACTGCTTCGCAAAAATGTTGCTGAAGATTCACTTTTTTCTTTTTTTAAATTTTTACATATACATGCGTTAACTAGGTTTCCAATTTTTTGCCTTCACAGAATTCAAAAGGCTCAAAATTCAATAACAACAACAATGCTTAAGATAAGGACCAGAAACAAAAATCACACAAAGAATGAACGAAGATAAATACATTCAGAAAAGAAAACAGACGATTGTTGCATTGAAACATTAAGCAATACCAGTAATAATAATGTCAAGAAAGCAACGTTCACATTGTCAAATAAGACATAATAGAGTGCTTTGACTCTGAGGCTCAGCATGAAGTCATCAGTTAACTTCGCATTTTTCTTTCCAAAGTCTCAAAAAATAGACAACTAATATTATATAAATAAAAGTAAAGGAGAGTTTCAAAAAACAGATCATACCAAATCTTATAGACAATAGAAAAAGAAGAAATATTTCAAAATCATTCCACTTGATCTGGATTGAAGATTCCCTTTTTTCTAATCGATTACTGATGGTTCCCAAATGGAAGGCTTGATTAATGCCCTGAAGCAGTTAACTATAGCATTTAAGGAGAAAAAATGAATTAGAAACAAAACAATGATCAGGATAAAAGAAGATGTGGAGGATTGTCTTAGTCCCACCTTCCTCTATCTTAGGCAAGAGTCTGTACTTGAAGATTCTACTTCCTCACAAGCCAATTTGTTAAGTCAAAATGTTTTTCCACATTCATATTGTCCATAATAACTTCATGCAAATTATACAAAAGGAGACATAGATTCAGCCTAAACTTTTATCCATAAAACAGGCTTTTCATTATTGGTTGACAGTTACTGTGAGTCCAGGCATACTAATCTTTTTTGGGCTTCTCATTTTTTTCATGCTCTACTTTGTTGATTTATTCCTAAAAATTTGGCACCCACAAAACTAAGGCTTGCTTCGCATATGGTCTTACCCGAAAGAGAGCTTTCACAGGATATGTATCCTAGATCTCCACAGTACTCAAAGTCACAAATTTTACCATAACATACAATCATCCCAATAAAATTCTCAATGCACTTTTAGATATGCACACACATTCACAGTGAAAAGAAGGAGAGGGAAGGGTAGTAATAAGAGTAGGTATTTTGGAATTAGCTGGAAGATAACTTCAGAAAAGGATGGTTGTGTAGAATGGTGACAGATAACTCTGATCACTGAACAACAGCCAGATTGTGCACAGCCCTGTGAGTTATCCTCAGGAGCACCGACTCTGTTCAGAAGCCATAAAGAGCATGTAAAGAATTTTATGCAGGGGACTGTCAGGATAAGATTGATGCATATAAGCATCGCTCTGATGTCTGGGAAAAATATAGTTTGAATAGTGGCAAAACAAGAGGCAAAAGGATTTATTGGGAGATGGTTGCAATTCTTAAGAAAAATGAAGACCAAAAAAAAAAAAAAAGAAAGAAAAAAGAAAAAAATGATGATATTCTAATCTAAGGTGGTGAACCTGTAGAAAAAGGTCATAATAAGGGATATGCAGAGTTAGAGTCAAATTTGATGTGTTTCATGAGTGAGGCAGATGCATCAAGGATCATTTCAGGCTTTATCTTCCTTTTTTTTCCCTGAAAATGGCTAGTAATTTTTTTTTTCATTTTGCAAAGCTGAGCTAATCAGCATAGGCAATAAATTTTACTAGTGAATAAAAACAGCTATGTCAATCAATCGGTAATTAAAATACTAAACAGAAAGCATTTTACTGAAAGCAAAATATTCAGGGAAAAATTTGTGTAAAATTAGAAAACGCTTATAAGAATGCATAAGCATATCTAAAGAAAAATAAACATTCATAATTTATAGAGCCAGTAAAAGCCTTAAAAATTAAATAGAAATTGAAATATATCATTGCCAAGAAACTAAATTCATGCTATCATATATAGATATGTAATAGGCACCTGGTTATGCAGGCCAGGGCTTGAAGCACAATGTTGCTTAGACTTTCATTCACTGTTACTAAAAATATGGAAGTTGGCAGTTGAAGCTACATGATCTTGTAAAATCTGAAGATGGATTGCTTCCTGTGAAGTCAAATTGGTACTTTTTAATGCCTTCCCATCTGCTTTCTTATTGGCATGTTGGCAGCCGTTTACTCCTCAGAGACCCATTCTGGAACATACCTATACAAATGAAAACGTCACTGATGTCTATCTGTTAGTATTCCAAAACTTACCTCCCTTGTCTTTTCTAATGTTTTAAGAGACTTGGTCACTTTCTTTAAAACTTCCATTCACTGCCACACCACAAATGTCCAGCGGGTCTAAGTTAAAAGTGTAATAGAAGTTTATTTGTGCTTGTTGCATCTCTAGCCAAAAAATCACAATGTCAATTTCCTTCTCCAGATTTCATGAAATAGACAACCTTCGTTTCCATGATTTGTTTACAATGCCAAGTGTTTAGACAACAAAAATCATCTACCACATTTTTGTTAAAACTGTAAAAGTTCTAAAAAATCATCAGGCAATTAAGACCCTCTGAAAGTCTCCCAGTATGAAGTAGTCCTCAGTTATTATAATTAGCCAACATCCATCCAGAAAATTTTTATGTGGTGCTATTACATAGCGACTCTTATTGCTTCTACCACCAATTATAAGGAATACTTTTTATTTGGGGATCAATTTATAGTTTGAATGTTTTATATTTTATTACAAAACTCCCTTGGATCAGTTCTAAGGAAACACCAACAATATGTAGGTGTTTGCTCTTCAACATCTAATGATGCCTATCATATGAGTATAGTGAGTTGTTCGCAATAGTGGTTATACACATGGCCTCTGAAGCCGGACTGCCTAGATTCAGTTCAAATCCCACCTCTTCCACATTCAAGCCTTATGATGTTGGGCAGTGCCTTGACTATATGTGCCTCCCTTCCCATCCATAAAGAGGAAATAATAACAGTATCAACTTCTTCGGGATGTCATAAAAAGTCTGTGAGCTGACACATGGAAAGGCTTGTGTTTAAGCATTACATTATTAGCTACTAATTTTATGATTTGTTGGTATTGGCATTATTTTACTTGTCCATTAGTCTTTCACATAGGATTCTTGATTTCTGACAAAACATTACCATAATATCATTCTTATATATACGAAAATACATAGTTTACCAATATCCTTAGCTTCCTAAGTTGGGAGAACAGAATGTGGGTGAAGCATTTCTATTTAACCCTTGTCAACTGGAGAAAATGCTCAATGTTGTTCCATTATGGTGCCAGTACATTTGTAATATAAATCAATAATTTAAAGATAGATAATGAATATTTTATGGGTTATAGCTGTGGTCAATCACTAATAATTCCCAATTATGTGTAACTCTAATAAATATTTAATATCGTTAGCCAATGATGACCTGGGTGGGGAGGAAAATAGCATTGGCAAGTAGAAGTAGTTTATTTTAAAGTAAAAAAATCTTCATGTCTCCAGCAGAAATCAACCATTAACTATAAAAAGGCAATCAGCTTTAAATTGTAGCAAAACCACCAGAAATATAATTATGTCAACATAATCATTACCGGACAGTCACTGGGGGTATTGTTCATGTGAAAAGCAGTCTTTATTGTTCAGAACACCCAGTACCTTCTCATCCTTGAAGTCACTATGGAAAATTCTGGATCTGGTACTCAACCCTGTAAGGTTTTCTCAGTGTCTTGAAGTCTGGTTTAGTACATAAAGATAACTTTTTTGCAAATAACAGAAAATACAACTTAATTTTTTGTTACATATTTTGGTTTTTTCCAGATAGTAAATTTTATTTTACTTTATTTTATTGTTTTATTCCCAAATATTTGGGGGTACAAATGTTTTTGGTTATCTGGATCCCTTGGTAATGCTTGAGTCATGGCTCAGTGATTGTCTAATTTGGGTGTTCATTGAGCGCTCAAGGTAATTGAAAACTCTTTGTTTGAGTAGATTTCTTTCATATCACCTGATGTTAATCCTGTCAGTACATTAATCACCTTAATTAATAGTTATCCATCCTCAGGGAAGACTCAAGGGTATGTCTCTCAGATATGGCTTCTCAGTGAGCAGAGGATCTATAACTGGACATATAATCTATAAACTGAATATATATTATATAACCCCCTTGTTTGGGAGACAAGGGTGTGTAGAAGACAGGCCTGAGGGCATCTTGGAAAGAGGCTGGTGGGAAGCTGTGCATAAGGGACTCATGAGTCACACTGCACAACATTATATGTCCAGGTTTATAGTCTTAGAAAACACCAGCCTCATTCACAGGCTCCCTGACATGTTCCCTTTTAAAGGTAATGAGTCCCAAAGACTTTAATCATCTCTGATGTTCAATCCTATGGGTCAGGAGAGGCCCCTACATAGCTTTGGGAGTTTCCCCTTCCTGCTCACCGAGTCTGTGTAGATGGCTCCTTTCCCCTCAGTCTTGTTTCTCACGTCCACCTCCTGACAGTATCTCCCAGAGGTGAAGATCTGAACACCCCCCACACGAAGACTGGACACATCTTTCTGGGTTGTCAGGTAAATGCTGTCAGATTCCTCTGTCTTTCATGCTTTTCAGATCCCCAAACAAGTCTAGATAGGAATTGTCAGGGCTGGATCCAGAGTTAGTTACCCTCCAAATTTCCGTAGCATTTCCCTCTTTCCAGTGATGTGACACAAACTCACTTCAGTGATGATGGCCTCTGCACAATGAAGCAGATGGGGCTCATTCCTTTCTAGTGTATCCTTCACTTCCTTGCAAGTTCACAGAAGCCACTTCCCATGAAGCACTCCTTGAGTGGATGCACATATGGTAGAGGAAACATCCCCAATTTCTTCTAGGAATGGGTTTGAAGAAACAAGAGATGCTCCTCACAATGACTCTTTGGTTCTTGTTACTGAAAGGCTCACAGGTCTCAGGTATGCTTTGTAACACATTTTACTCCATTTCTCTTGGGTTCTCTCTGTTTCAGTCTTATCTCAGTATATTTGACTACAGCCTGGTTGGATCATGATAATAAGTTGCCTGACAGTATCAGGGCCTGTCCTTACAGAGCACATCTGTAAAAGACAGATAACTGCTCCCTAACTTTGAATTAAAAGCTCCACTCACAGGCAGCATCTGTGGCTCAAAGGAGTAGGATGCTGGCCCTATATGCCAGAGGTGCTGGGTTCAAACCCTGCTGCAGCCAAAAACTGCAAAAAAAAGAAAGCTTCACTCAGGACCAAGTAGGTCACGTGTTCATTCCTACGCAACTACTCTGCAAAAGGGATGTGATTTTGCTAACTACACAGAAGAATAAATGACCAGGAGGCAACCAATTGTGAATACTGCAATCATCCTTTCAATACCTTTTATATGATGGTGCCATTTTCAGTTTAATAGAGTTTACATTTCTGTGCTTGGTACTACATACCACACATTAAGTATTTTAAATTTGTTGTGAATTTAGATTCCAACCTATCACTGCAAATCATTTACTAAATAGACATACCTCAAAAATACATTTTCCTTTCTTTCTGCTTCAATGCCATTATTTTAGTTAGCCACTATCATGGAGTCAGACCTGAGATTCCTCCAATGAAAAATATTGTTACCTTGTACCTTGTATTTTATGCAGCTAAACCACCATCAGTAGGATAAACACATGGACATTGTTTTCACAAATGCCATTAAGGTTTCAGCTGAGCCTGCTACCCAGTTTGACTATAAGCCGTATGACGACATATTCTCATGTCTGGTACTATTTGAAATAGTACTTGTGCACATAATGGAAATTGTTGCTTAAAAGGGTATACTATATACAACTATTATGCACCCATAAAAGTAAAAATAAACTTTTATAACAAAAATATATTTTAAAAAGCATTTAAGATATTGGCTTGACGTCTGCACTTCAAACGGCTGGGACGCCAGCCATGTACACCAGAGCTGGCAGGTTCGACTCCAGCCCTGGCCTGCCAAACAACAATGATAACTACAACCACCAATTATCTGGGCATCATGGCACCTGTAATCCCAGCTACTTGGGAGGCTAAGGCAAGAGAATCACTTAAGCTCAAGAGTTGGAGGTTGAAATGAGCTGTGACACCAGGGTGACAGCTTGAGACTCTGTCTCAAAAAAAAAAGCATTTAAGATATTAACTTAGTTTTTAGCTCATTCATTTAATAGAATTTTAATTTCTTTAGATGAAATACATTTTTCAAGAGTTTCCAACATTTTATTTGAATATTTTTGGTTCATTAGGCTATAAGTCAATGCAATACATAATTGCATCTATGATTATTTTTGAGTAGTGCATGAGCAATTTTTGGTTCTGGATACAATTTTATACCTTCTTTATATCCAAATTACTTTTTCTGTCAATACATATAAGAATTCTACATGGTTTTTTTTTCAAAACCCTTGATTTATTTATTTTATTTGTATCCATACATGGAGTATAATTTTGCTATCTTTGTTTTTATTTGGGGGGGGTTGGGGATTCATTGAGGATACAAGAAATCAGCTTACACTGAGTGCATTTGTTAGGTAAAGTCTCTCTTACAATCGTGTTTTGCCCCCAAAAGTTGTGGTACACACCAAGATAATTTTGCTATCTTGATAAGTTACATTGTAGTGAAGTCTGGGACCTCGGTACATACATTACTAAAACAAGAGAATTCTGTGTTTTCTTTCTTTCTTTCTTTCTTTCTTTCTTTCTTTCTTTCTTTCTTTCTTTCTTTCTTTCTTTCTTTCTTTTTTCTTTCTCTCTCTCTCTCTTTCTCTCTTTGTTTCATTCTTTCTTTCTTTTAAATATGAGTAGAGAGTTTACTTGAGCCAAGGTTGAAGATTGCAGCCTGAAAGTATAGATTCCATAGACCCTGAGTATTCACTGTGATTAATCGGTCTTTAACCTTATCAAAAAACTACAAACAAACAAACAAAAAGAAGCAGAAGAAGAGAGAGAGAATCAATCCTGTATTTTCAATAATTTCATTTTTAATCATATTCACCACAGTTCTATCTTACATTTTTGTCTTCAGGTGAACTTTTACAATCTCTAATTGACTCACAACCAGTTAATACTCTGCAACGTTAATTATTTTTGTAGTTCAGAGTTTATTTTAGTATTATCACTCTCAGGTAATCATTTTCACCTATATTTATCAGAAACTAAAGTAGGAATTAAGTTCATAATGAGGATATATCATAAAAGTCTTTATTTAACAAATCCTAATGATTTTATGAGATTTGTATCTTCTATTTTTCCCCAACTAGAAAATGTTTGCCTGCAACACAACTTAAAACAATCTAGAATTCCTTTATTCAAAGGGTAATTAAAAAATGTCACATTAAAGAGACAAAAAGTCTTTATGTTGACTTCTTTTAAGCTTTTCACACTGAGTTGTGAAATGTATTTTCTCAATAGAATCTGGTTTTTCACATAAATTTATTTTTTACACATTTCTTTAAATAATTCGGAATCCATCCACACTGATTTTTGTGAGTTGCACTGAACTGGTAAATATAAAATACTTACATTTTTGAAGTTCTAGGATTTGCTGATTTTTTTTTAGATAGCAATTTTGAATATGAGCTGCATTGCTGCACGTGGTTGCTGTGATTTATTCTTTGACTTTCTGATTGTAGATGCTACATGCTCTGAATTTTTATGCCATTATTTTTGTAAGCAAATGTGACATATTCTCATTTAGACCCATTTCTTCAATTTTGTAGAGTTGTTCTCTAATCCAATTTTCACTATTGATAAATGACTGTAAGTCTTTTCTAAGTCTCTGAGCAGCATTCATATCAGCAAATAATTGCTACCAGTTAGTGTTCAATGTTTGGGTTCCATGAATTTTTTTCTCTAAAATCTATACAAAACTCAATTTAATAAAAACATTTGGGCTATTTATATTTTGATTCAATGGCAGGGCCTTTATGACTACAGTTGATAAAATTTCTACATTGTTTCCATTGCATAAGTTATATCCACAATAGATCAGTTATAATTTATAATTTGATTTGCATATTTAAAACTAGGACGAGAAATTAGACATTTATTTTTAAAAACCTGTATGCAGACTTAGACATTATTATTGTTCTATATAGTGTTCTAGCTCGGAGATAATTAAAAAATGTTTTATTTAGTAAGCTGATTTTACCATGTCTTTGTAATGCATAGAACAGGTTTTATCCCAATAACTCTTTTCCCACTCATATATCACTGTTGTTCATTATTAATTAAAACAATCAATTAAAATAGCTTCTGGACAACTATTGTAGCAGGCAGACAATCTATGATGGCCTCAATGATCCCAGGATTCATTCCTTGTGTATTTCCTTTCTCTTAAATGTGGGCTTTCTAGTGTTTTGCTTCTAATCCATAGAATATGGCAAAGGGGCTGGGATGTCTCTTATGTATAAACATACCTAAAATGATGACTTCTATCCTGCCTTTTAGGCTTACACATTTTGATGAAGCTAGCTGTCATTTTGGAGAAGCAAATGGGGTGATGAACTAAGATTGGCCTTTAGTTGATAGCCAGCTAGGAACTGAGGCCCACATTTCAATGACTCTCAGGGAAATTAATTCTTACCACAACCCCATGAATTTGGAAGCACAGCCTCTCCTGGTCAAGGCTTCACGTGAGACCCGACCCCAGTTAAAAGCTTAATTGCAAGCCTTGTGAGAGACTGGAAAGGACAGCAGAGCTAAGCTGTGCCCAGACGTCTGACCCACTGAAACTGTAAGGTAGTGTGTGTTGTTTTAAATCACTAAATTCATGGAGATTTGTTATACACCAATAAAAACCAAACACTCTTGCCATAAACCAGTTTGAGAAAAATCAGAACTATCTGCATAAACTTCACTAATAAAAACAGAGTAACCACACATCCCAGGCAATAATTCACCATCAGATCACGGCGCTTTCAAGACCCTTAGTATTTTTTACAGAAAGAAAAGACAGCATTGGATTCTCTGGTAAGCCAGTGAGGTAGCAGCATATTGAAATTTCTAAACAATTTTATAATATGGGTTCATTCATATAGCAGTGTGTTGAACATCTACTAATTTACACCATCCTAGATACTGGGTATACAATGGCAAACAAGAAATATGAAGTCTCGGCTCTCATGAAGCTCACTTTCTTGCGAGAGTACAGTAATTGTGAGCTAAAAAGGGTTTCAGAATGTGAAGTCCGTAAGAACAGGGATTTAGCTGATTTACTGCTGCATTTTCCTCAAGGTCAGCCATTCAGCAGTGCCTGACACAAGGTAGGTACCCAAAACCTACTTCCTAAATAAATACAGAGTAGTGAATAAAATGAAGAACACTAAGATAGTGTAATAAAACAGAGTGACAAGAATAGTTACTTTTTAGCTGTAAGAGTTAGCAGAAGCTTCACATGTCTCATTTGGAGACATGAATGATGAAAGGAAGTCAGCCTCATGAAGATCCACGAAAAGTGAATGTTGAAGAAAGAAAGTGACAGGGCAAAAGGCTTTGAGGATTACCCCGGCAGCCTCTGGCTGAGGCAAAGTTTACATGTAAGCAAAGCAAACTGATTTGTCCACTGATTAAACTAATGATACTTCAAACAATTATACTTCCTGAGGAGTCTTTCAACATCAGTGGAAAATAACTTGAGAATATTCATATACTACCCCTCAAATTATAAATAACTCTTCTTTGTGAGGGGGACAGGAAACATAGTGTTCTTTATGAGCTTAAATATCCTTCAATTAAGAAAGTCATTAGTGTTATGATTTTGTAAACCGGATGTTCATTTAAGATGTACCTTAACATAAGAGTATAATTGTGTTGTGGCTAATTCATCTTCTCTGTAATTTAGCATAGCATCCTCATCCATCATTTTACTGGACTTTTTATAAGAATCATTATCTTAGTCTAAAAGGCAAATGAGAATAGTAAATTGACCAAGTTTAGCCGTGGAGTTGTTTATTATATTAGAAAATTTGTCTGAGTCCCTAAATTATATATTTTTTTCTTCTTCTTCTTTTTTAATATTTACTTGGATGGGGTTGAAATACATTCTTCTTTGTGAAGTATCTCAAGAATGGAAAAATAAGTATTCTGTGTACTCCACACTAATATGAAACCAATATATTAAAAAATTACATGCTCATATGAACAATAAAATACAAATATAGTCTAGTACAGGGGTAGAGGGAGGTGGGAGGGGAAAGGTCAGAGGACAATTGACAGAAGGAGGGAGGGCATGAGGCGGATCTCACCTGATGTGCACATTGTAAATATGCCATGATGGTGGAAGGATTTGGAGAAACCTTCAAAAACAGAATGTAGCTTGTGTGTAATGCCTCAATTCCTGTAACCCTAGCACTCTGGGAGGCCAAAGTGGGCTGATCACCTGAGCTCAAGAGTTAGAGACCAACCTCAGCAAGAGCAAGATCCTCTCTCTAATTGCCTAAAAATAGAAAAAATAGTGGGGTTGATGGACTTCCCCTGTAGTCAAGGAGGCTGAGGCAGGAGGATCACTTCAGCCCAGGAATTTGAGCTTGCTGTGATTGAAGTAGGCTGACACCATGGCACTAAGCCTTGGGCAACAGAGTGAGACTGTTGGGGAGGAGAGCAGGGAAGAGGAAGGGAGGAAGGGAGGGAAGAGGCGAACAGGGGAAAGAAGGAAGAAAGGAAAGAGGGGAGGGAGGGAGGGAAGAAAAGGAAAGAAGTAAGGGAGAGAGAGGAAAAAAAGAAAAATCCAGAATTTCAGTCTAGTCCCCTTCAAGTTCCCAAGTCTCCTCTGTATAGGGGTCTTTTATGCTTACAGGATCTAATTGGTTTCAGTTACTAATCCTGAGTAGGAACTCACTTGCTGATCACATTAATGCACATACGTCAGCCAAGATTCACTATTTATGTTAGAGGCCATAAAACCCAGGGCATCCTTGCATTTTTCAATGGTTCACTTCTGGTGGGCTTCCTGCTCCCCAATAGAACAATTGGAAGAAAGTGCCCTAGCAAACTACATTATCTTTATCTACGAAAGACTCCCAGCTCCTTGATCTACTTTTATTTCTCTTTTGTCATTTCATTTTATAACTGTAAAAAAATAGATGCTTATAACAGAAGAAAAGTTTACATTGTGAGAACATTTGGACCTATGGCAAATAATAATGAGTGAAAGCCTATTCTGTCCCAGAAAACAGATTATATGGGCAACACCTAGGCTAACATAAGAGTTCTATTTTTAATGAACTTGTACTTGTTTCTGGGCAGCACCTGGCTCAGTGAGTAGGACACCAGCCATATATAACAAAGATGAAAGGTATTAACCTGGCCCTGGCCAAACTGCAACAAAAAAAGCCAGACATTGTGGCAGGTGCCTGTCGTCCCAGCTACTTAGGAGACTGAGGCAAGAGAATCGCCTAAGCCCAAGAGCTGTGACACCACGGCACACTACCAAAGCCACAAAGTGAGACTCCTTCTCTAAAAAAAAAAAAAGAAAAGAAAAGAAATTATACTTGTATCTTGCATTCATGTTTTGCTGATAGGGATAGAGAGGAAAGTATCTCCTTCCTCAGTCCCTTTTCCCATCCCCGGAATAATTTGTAGCCTCAAAATTATACTTCTAAAAATATTTTCATCTATTGTTGTCCCCTCTATGCTAGTTTAACAAGTCTTGAAAGAACAATGCAATTCAGAATTTTTTACTTCTAAAAATATAATTTATTACAATAAATGATAGTACTTCATTATAGCTTAAAAGAGATTTTATTTTTTAAGAAAATTATGCCACTGGCAGTTTTCAGAAAAAAAAATTAGAACTGAAAAAAGTAAAATCTTTATCTACTACCCTGCTCTAAGACGTGCCGAATTATCCACCATTCTGAAATTGAATGATCTCTGGTAACCGTATTTAAAAAATCTATTTTTTCTTAATTTTTTAACGTAATTCTTAGTCGACACATTGCAATTAAACACATTTCGGTGGCAGAATTTGATGTTTTGATACGTATCTATGATGCAAAATGATCCAATGAAGGTAATTTAATCTCTCACCTCTTGCATTTATCATTTTTTTTGTGAGAACATTCAAAAGCCACTCTTTTAGCTATTTTGTAGTATATACTACTTTAACGACAACCAGAGTGAGCATAGCGTGTGACAGAATACCAAAATTTATTCCTTCTATCTAATTGCATCGTTCTGTCATTGACCAACCCATCTCTATACTTTTCTCTCTTCCCCTCTCTAGCCCTGTTAATCATTATTCTATTTTTTTGCTTCTGTGGCGTCAACTTTTTGGATTTGTTTTTGGTTTTGTTTTGTTTTGTTTAGCTTCCATGAATGAGTGAGATCGTGGAATATTTTGTCTTTCTGTGCCTGGCATATTTCACTTAACATAATATCCTCCAGGTTCATCCAGGGTGTCATAAACGACAGGATTTCATTCTATTAGATGGCTGAAGAGCATCCCGTTATGTATCTATATCACATTTTAAAATCTATTCATCTGTTGTGAGACACTTAACGTTGATTCCATATGTTAGCAATTGTAAATAGTACTACCAAGAACGTAGGAGGGCAGATTTCTTCAACATATTGATTTTATTTTCTTGGATTTATATACGGTAGTGGGACTACTGTACCATATCATAGCTCTACTTTAATTTTTTAAGGAACCTTCCTACTGTTTTTCATAATTGTGGCACTGGTTTACAATCCCACCAACAGTGTGTAAGTATTTCCTATTCTTGACTTTCTCTCCAACGCTTGTTTTCTTTTATCTTTTTGATAATTGTCCTCTTAACTGGACTGAGAGGATAGATTCCTGTGATTTTAATTTGCATTTCCCTGAAGATAGTGATGTTGATCATTTTTTCATATACCGTTGGCCATTTGTATGTCTTGTCTTGAGAAATATCTATCCAGGTTTTTTGCTCATTTTTTAAAACAGATTGTTTTTCCATTGTTGAGTTGTTTCAGGGTCCTAGTTGCTCCAGATGTTGACCCATTGTCACATGGATAGTTTGCCAGTGTTTTCCCCCGTTCTGTAGATATCTCTTCAGTCTCTTCCCAGTGTCTTTCACTGTGCAGTCTTTAGTGTGTTGTAATCTCATTTGTCTTAAATTGCTTTTGTTGCCTATGGTTTTGAGAGCTTACTTAATCTTTTGCTCAGACCAACATCATGAAGTGTTTTCTCTTTGTGCTTTCTTCTAGTGGGGTAATAGTTTGGGATATTACATTTAAGTCTGTAATTTTTGAGTGGATTTCAGTGATAGGTAAGTATCTATTTTCATTTTTCTGTCTGTGGATATTCATTTTCCCCAGTACCATTCATTGAGGAGACTGACTTTTCAAAGTATGTTCTTGGCATTTTTGTCTAAAATCAACTGGTCATAGGCATATAAATTTAATTCTGACCTTGCTATTCTGTTTTATTTCTCTATGTATCTCTTTTTATGCCAGTATCATGCAGGTTAGGTTACAATGGCTCTGTTACTTATTTTGAAGTCAGGTAGTATGAGGCCTCCTGCTTTTCTCTTACAGCTTAGAATTATTTTGGCTATTTGGGAATCCTTATTGCTCCACATAAATTTTAGAATTCTTTTGTTCTTTTTATGAAAAATGCCAATTAGATTTTTGTAGATATTACATTAAATCTACTAATCACTTGAGGTAGTATGACCATTTTAATAATATCAATTCTTTCAGTCCATGAGCTTGGGTTTTCTTTCTTGTGTCCTCTTCAATTTCTTTTATCAGCATTTTGCAGTTCCCCTTCATGGTTAAGTTTGTTCCTAGGGATCTTATATTTTTGTAGCTATAGTAAATGGAATTCTTTTCCTGATTTCTTCATCAGATAGTTTCCTATTAACATATAGAAACAATATTGATGTTTTTGTCTTTCTATTTTATATTTCCACACTAAACTTTATTATTTTCTTCTACAAAATTTTGGTTTAATTCTTCCTTGTTTTTCGAGCTTCTTGAAATGCATCTTTATGTTGTTTATTAGAAATCATTCTTCTTTTCTGATATAGGGTTTACTGTTATAAACTTTCTTCTTAGAACTGTTTTTCCCAGGTCCCATAGATTTTAGTACAATGCATTTCCATTTCTCTTTGTTGCAAGGAAATTTTTAATTTGCTTTTAAATTTATTCTTTGACCCATTGGTTATTTAAGAGCATGTTGTTTAATTTTCATGTATTAGAAAGTTTTCAAAGTTTTCCTTGTTGTTGATTTTTAGTTTTACACCACTGTGGTCAAGAAATGCATTTGATACTATCTCTCTTCTTAAATTTTTCAAGAATTAGTTTGTGGCCTAACATATGATCTATCCTTAAAAACATCAATATGAAGCAGAAAATGATATGCATTTTGCAGCTGTTGGATGGAAAGTTTTTAAGTATACATTAGCACCATTTTGTCTATGGTACAATTTAAGTCTGATGTTTGTTTTTTGTCTAGATGATCTGTCCATAGTTGAAATAGGGTGTTTAAATCCCATTCTATTAATGTGTTACTGTCTGTCTCTCCCTTTCGGTCTAATAATGTTTGTTTTGTATATCTGGGTGTTCCTGTTTTGGATGCATATATGTTTATAATTATTATATCCTCTTGTTAAATTTATCTATTATTACAGAAACTTCTTTGTCTCTTTTAATAGTTTTTGACTTAAAACTCTATTTTACCTGGTATGATTAATCATGTTCACTTTAGGTTCCCATTTATGTGAAATATCTTCTTTTTCCATTCCTTCACTTTCATTCTATATTTGTTTTGAGTAGCAAGGTGAATCTCTTTGAGGTACCATATACTTGGGTCTTTGTAAATTGTTAATCCATTTGCCCACAATGTATATGTTAATAGGAGAATTTAATACATATAAGGTTAATACTCACTCCCAGCATTTTATTAATTGTTTTCTGGTTCTTTTATAGATCTTTTGTTCCTTTCTTCCACTTTGCTGTTTTCCTCTGTGGTTGGTGGTTTTCCATGGTGCTAAGTTTGCTTTCTTTCTCCTTCCAGTTTGTGTATCTGCTCTTTTTCCTTTGTGGTTATCATGGGGCTAACATAAAAAAAGTTTTAGAGTTATAATGGACTATTTTAAGCTGATAAAAACTTAACTATGGTTGAATAAAAAACTCTAGACACTTCCTTTCCTCTTCACCCAAGATTTCTATTTTTTGTGGTCTTAAATTATTTCTTTATTGTCTGTTCATTAGCCAATAATTATAACAGTTGTTTCTGATTATTTTTACTTTATGACTTTATTATATTAGCAGACTGAGAGATTAATATAGCACCATTACATTACTTGGGTTTTCTAAGTTTCATTTATTAATTTACTTCTATTGGTGAGTTTTATATTTTCATGTGTTATCATGAAAGTAATTTTTGCCCTTTTATTTACAATTGTAGCATTCTTATACATATTTCTTATAAGTCTGGTCTACTGGTGATGAATTCCTTTATCTCTTCTTTATCTGGGAAGGTCTTTATTTCTTCATTTTTGAAGGAGAGCTTTGCTGAACATACTATTGTGGGATGGTAGTCTTTTCTTTCGTAACTTTGGAAATATTATCTTATTCTCTCCTAGCCTGCAGGAGAAGTTTCTGCTAAAAAAAAATTCTGATATTATACTTATGATTCCCTTATATGAGAGTTGATGATTTTCTCTTACAAAATGTAGAATTCTCACATTTAACATGTGACAGTTTGATTACAATGTGCCTCAGAGAGGATCTTTTGGGGTCAAATCTAACTGGGATATTAAATTTCCTAAATTTATATGTGTGTATCCCTCCCATTTGGGGGAAAGCCCTCATAAATTATTTGTAAAATATATTTTCTATACCTTCTCCTCTTCTCCCTCTTTAACAGTGTAATAAAAAACATTTTGTCCACTGATTGGAATTCCATAAATCTCATAGGCTTCCTTCATTCATTTTCATTCTTATTTCTTTTTTTCCCCTCTGACTGGGTTATTTCAAACATTCTTTATTCTACTTGATACAGTCTGTTGTTGAAGTTCTCAGTTCTATTTTTTTGTTGTTGTTGTTTAATTCATTGAATTATTTAGCTCTAATACTTCTGTTTGGTTCTTTTATGACATCTATCTCTCTTTTTTTAATTTCTCATGCATGCATAAATTTTTTAACTGGTTTTATTAAATTATTTTCCTGTTTTCTTTTGTATCTTGGTGAGTTTTCTTAAGATAATTATTTTGAATTTTTTTTAACTAAAGTCTATCCTTTATTTGGATTCTTTTTTTTTTTTTTCTTAATTGTTGAGGATTCATTGAGGGTACAAAGAACCAGGTTACATTGATTGCATTTGTTAAGTAAAGTCCCTCTTATCATTGTGTCCCATCCCCAAGAGATATGTCACACCCTGTGACCCGCACATCACGCCCTCCTTCCCTCTCTTTGCTCCACCCTTCCCCCACTCCCCACCATGTACTAGGTCATCAATTGTCCTCATATCAGAATTGAGTACATGGAATTCTTGCTTCTCCATTCTTGTGATGCTTTACAAGAATAATGTGTTCCACTTCCATCCAGTTTAATACAAAAGATGTAAAGTCTCCATCTTTTTAAAAAACATTTCATAAATAACCTTTTCTTTGAGGGAGAGAGTCTGTTACTGCAGACTTATTCTGTTCCTTTGGACAGAGTCATATTGCCTTGCTATTCCATGTTCCTTTCGTTCCTACATTGATTTCTGCATATCTAATAGAACAGTCACTTTCTCCAATTTGATCGTGTAACTTTCATAAAGACAGACATTTTCTATAGATAGAACCTAGGGTGTTAGATGGTCATGGCGTGTTGACTCGGGCTCTGGGTGAACTCAGTAGCACAGTCTGCATGCAGTTCCTGCGCCTGTTTGCTCTGTCAGCAATGTCTGTGTTTGCTTCAGTGACATTGGCTGTGGCAGTTTAAGATGGCATTGAAATGGTTTTTCTGAGAGGGTGGGCACAGGCTTGGGTTTTAGGCCAAGCACATGCAGGCATATGAGGCTTACAGGCTGTCCATTGGGTTCTCTGGGGCAGCAGCTGTCACTAGGCTGGCTGTCAGGCCTGGGTTGGGTATGAGTGGGTATATGTGGCCACAGCTAGTGAGGCAACTTTGTGGCTCCCTCTTCAGTGAAATAGGGCTGCTGCCAGACTGGATGTTGGGCCAGGCACTGATGCACTCATCATTGCAGGATGGCTGGAAAGCTCTGCAGCTGCCTGTTTGGGAAAGTAGGGCTGCTGTTGGACTGGCTGTCAGGCTGAGTGTGGGTGCGTGTACCCTAGACAGGCCATCTGGCTTTCCAGCTCGGATGTGCATGGGTCAGGCAATTGGCTGGCTCATCAGTGCCTTCCTTGCTATTCAGATCCATTTATTCCCTGATTCAGGGGGAGGAATGCTATGTGTGCTTTTCCACTGGAGTCTCAGGTTTTTGGTCTAATCTGAACTCCAGGCATGCTGGGACAGTGTGATGGAGAGAGTCATTGCAGATGGAGAGAGTCATTGCCACTGGCTCCCAGGGTAAGATAGACACCAGTAAGAGCCATTTTCAAGATGATAAAAAGCCATAGCAACTTAGTTCATGAGGGTGGAGGTGCTCGAGGTGGGCTCCTACTCTGAGGGAATGCCTGTATACAGACTGCCTACTCTACAAATTGGATTTGAGGCCTATGAGGATTTGGGGAACTATTTTATAGCAAGAATTGCTGGCATTTGTGATAGCAATGGGGACCCTGGAAATGTCTAGTTTAACTTTTCTCTGTAAAAAGTACACCCTGACTCTGAGCTCATCCTGGCACGTGAAACAACGTGGCAGAGGAAGAATGCCTCAGTTCCCGCCTATGGTGCTATTCTGGGCTTCTGTGCACCAATGGGTGTTGTTTATCTATTGTTTTGGTCTATTTCTGAGGGGAAGAATTAGCTCCAGGTAATTCTATTCAGCCATCTTCTTAGAGATTTCCAGAAATCTAGCTTTCTAATGTTTATTTTATGGCATTAAATTTAGTTAAGTCACTCATCTGATTATATGATGTATTATATATGAATATATAAATTAAGTTCTTGTCTATTTATTTATGCATTATAATACTACCAGGAAATAGTAGATCAGATTATTCCCAATTAGAGTTTAAGTTTCAGAATTGTCTTAAATATAAGCTACATTGTACATTGAAATAATCCTTTGGGAGAATCTAGGTGGCACCTCAAAAGATAGCAGACATCTTCTAAAGCACTGACCTGTGGGAGTTGCCAAAATGATAATTGCCATTATTGGTGTTTGACATTCACTAATAAATAATTAATGTAAATGAAAACATATATGAAATATTGTTTTCCTTCATCACAACAAGTGCCATTGTTTTTACCACAAATAGACATAAAGTAAAGAGCTAGGAAGCCACAAAGCTGGAGCAACCTAGATGAAATCCTCAAACCCTGTTGTAACATTTCCAGGACAGAGAACTGAACATTTTAGACAAGTGAAATGAGGTGCTGGCTTCCAGTTGTGAAGATTTTTCTAGAATTTTATTTAATAACATTTTTATCTTTTGGTCTTGCCAACCCTAGGGTAAATAAGGTCCACTCACCCAGATGGAATCTCTGACTTTTCTCTTCAGAATAACTACCAATAACCATTTTTACAAGACCTCAGAGGATGTTATACATGTGCCCACAAACATAGTTCTCTCAGCCATCTCAAGATTCTTCCATTTCCCTTTACTTAATATAGTCTGCTGAGTCTTTAAATTCCTCTAGAGTGACATGGAGCCTCCAAGTGCTTCAATCAATTTAAGACTTAATTTCCCTCTATTACTCTGAAGCTTGTCCATAAAAACACGCCTTACCAAAAAGCTTAGAACTGAGTCTGGTACATGTGAAGTTTTTAAAAAGACTTAGCTACTACAGATAATGCTACTCCTGCTGTCACAACTATTGCCATGTATCATGTCTGAATATTTTGGTTCAGACTTACGCTCAAGTAATTATTATTCATCCTGGGTTTTAGCAGTGACCTCAAATGGGGGAATACCTTTTAAATTTTCTCCTCATTTTCTCACTAAAAACACACTACACTTTGAGTAACAAAATAGTATTGACTTTTTCTTCCTCTCTTTCAAAAATACTATGCTTCTCTGATCCGTTTATTATATCTTTTCCTAAATGTTCAGGTTGCAGTGTGTTGGGATTATTTAAACAATGATTTGAATGACAGACATGGTGCAATATATTTCACCAGACCTTTCTTTCAATGCTTAAAGATAGAGCTAAGATTATTTCTATGCTTCATGTCTCTTCTTCAGAATGAGTTCCTTTTAAGATCTTTAAGTCTTATTGACATAAATTGTGAGGAAGTGCGGTGCCACCAGTGCTATGGAAATAACTGGAAATGTCTAAGTTATGGAGATAATACGTTTATAAAATAGTAATTTAGATGATGATGATGATTATTATTCTATGACATAAGAAACTTGGATTGATTCTTTTTCCTTTTAATTATTATTGGAATTGACATACCCCTAAATTCATGATTCCCAGGCTCAGCTTATCTTTGTTCATTCCCAGATATGGCACTCGGTAAGCACAGCTTTAACCATTGCGTTAGGTCACCCTCACACTCACTGCCACAGCACTCCACAGAGTGTGTTGATATTTTTGAACACATTCTCTGGAAAATATATTTGCCTGAAAAATAATTGCAGTATATTGCATACTATCTGATGCAGACGCTGAATAACGAGCCCTTTTATTTCTAAGTTGCTTGAAAAAAAATAAAAACTTCACTACAGAAGCGTAAATATTAAAATCATAACTATAAAAATGACAAATGTATAAATAGAGTTTAGCTATTGGACTAGAATATGCATTATGGATAATTGAACCTGCACAATTAATATTTAATAATCTGTTATGAGATTTGTCATTTAGTGAGCTGATATCCCAACTGTAAGCTGTGGAAACAAGGTCACACAGTCAATTATTTAGATACGAGATGAATCTGAATGTCATTCTTCCTTTAATTGGGGGCTAAGAGAAATCATAAGAAAGCACGGTATTCAGTTTGCTGCCCTGGGGTAGGGCTACAAATAGCAGAGTAACAATCTGTGCTAATGATACCACTGACCCATTATGAGGGAGTCATAGTATTACAGTATTTTCCCATTAGCAGTGAGTATTTTTCCCTATTTTGCCCCTTTTTATCAGACATTGATTTACTAGACCAGACTGAAAGTCCCCAAATGTACTACTCAGAGTAGTCTCTATTGATTTCAAAATAAAACCAAACCGAATCACATAATAGTGATGTAGCAAAGTACCAACATATATGGAATTGGAATTCTAGGATTCACTTATTTGGTGTAGAAAACAACATTCCTAGTGCAACACTGAAGCATGCTTCATACCGAAGGATTCACAGTGAGTAAGTAATACTCTTTCTTTTCCTAGTTTAGAAATAATGAAAAATACACAGATCGGACAGAGAAAGAAATGACAGGGTTGTGCAGTGGTCGCACAGGTTAGCTACAGTTTCACTCTCGATTCATAGTCCCAGTCTCTAGTATAATTTGAGACAACCCAGATCACCATGATATGAATGTCATTCTTCCTTCAGTTGGGGACTAAGAGAAATTGTAAGAAAGCAGGGCCATGAGGTATGTCTACAAATACCAAAGTAATGAAGTTTATCCCAAAGTAGAGAACTAATAAAATATGTCTTAGCTACCTTATAACCCACACTGATTCTGAAGAAATAACACAAAATGTTGTCTATGTTCTTTATCTAATGTGCTATCAGAAATTTCAGTATTCCAAAATTATTCTAGCTGTATTTGAAAGAGTTAGCATCATTAATACATGATGCATTTTAGGAAATAATGGTAAAAGTTGACTAGCATTCACTACTTTTTATCATTATTATCTTTGCTTTGGAGATAGACATTTTTGACAATAGTCAAGGGATGTGTAAGGGCCAAGGGGAAAAACTCCCCCTTTGCTCTTTGAAGTTTTGTTGAAAAAATCAACTCACAGAAGGTAGATTAATTGAAGAAAAGGCATATAGATGTATTAATATGTATGCAGGGAGAATCAGAGTACTTACCCAACCCCCCAGTGGGTTGCAGAAGCTTAAACATAGTATACCATCTTGAGGTTACTGAAAGAATGCAAACTCAGAGCGTGGCCAAAAGCAGATCATGATGGTAAATCAGGTTATAGTGGCTAAATAAGTGAGTGATGGAAGGGAGAAAAGAGGAGGCTTGGTTAGCAAAGGTGGTCTTGTTATGTAAATAAAATCTTATGGCTCTCAGTGAGAATAGATGGTAAATATTTCTTTCAGACTTCTAAGCTCTTCAGACTCACAGGGTTGAGATCTTTCCTAGATCCAGACAAGGGAAGGCCAGGTGTGTCAATGAAGATTGTCTATAAATGTGAATCTCCCCAACAAGAGATGGCTTTGCAGAGATACTTATGTTTGTTCACTCTCTGAAATATGTCAAAAAAATATACGTTGGGAAATATATTTTATTTCCCTGACATGAAAGAAGCATAATTGCCATTTGAAAATGTTCATCTATTCCTTTATACATTTCTGAATTCAGACATATTTGAAATATTCCAATACCCTCTTTTTTAAAGCCATGTTACACACTTAACAGAAATGCATATGGGAGAGGAAAACAGATTTTAAAAACTATTTCCTTAGTTTGGTGCTCTTTAGATTTTAAAGCCCTACCCATTATCAAGACTTAGGGTAGATGAGGAATATGCTTATGTGCTGTGAAATGGGAGAAAAAAATGTTATGAACATAGCTGCTTTTCAGATAATTTTTAAGAACAACTTTAGAAACAAATACATATGGAAGCTCAAGTTCTGGAAGTTGAAAAAATCTGTGCTTATAGGCAGCCAATATAAGGTTGAGAGATACAGAATTTTATAAATTAATGTCTTGGAAATTCTTTTAGCTTAAGATGGAATGATGAGAACATTTCACTTCTGAATTATTTTAAATTGAGGAAAATCAGAAGTTCAGATAAAGGAGAAAATATTCTTCAAAAAATCAATTCCTACTAATGTATGCAAATTGAAATAAAAATTATTAGAGTAATAAGCATCCAAATATTGCTGCTATGCATTATGAATTGGCTTTATACATGGTATATAATAAAGGTAAATGAAAATGAAATATTTCATGAGATTTTTCCAGTGATATTTTTATTAGAAAAAATTTTCAATTTTTTCACTAAGAAAGATGGATTTAGTACTAATCTCTGCAAGAGTAAAAACTATTTGTAGCTGTTTTAAGACCTGTGTTTTAAGATAATCATTTTAGAGCTAGTTCAATTTAATATATTTTCACTAAACATTTCTTTTCCAAAGGGGAATATTTTGAATGAGAAAATGAAACATCAGCTTCTCTTCTCCTGGTTGATTCACAAACTGATAGTTTTGCTTAGTTGAATAGCTGTTGATCAGAAACATAAAGTAATACAATTTGCCTCCGGGAACACATTCTCAACCTTCTTGACCCCAGATGATTCTCTAAAATGGCATCTTGCGATACATCTTGTGATAGTGAAGAATAAATTGCTTTTGTTTCTGTGTGCTTTTCTCCTTACAAAATCTATTGTGTTGTCGGGGAGTGCCTGTGTTCCTACAGCCTTATCACTCAAATGTACTAAAATGACAAAATACTTTTCCTGCATCTCATAAAGATAGCTTTTTTCCTTCCTTCTTCCCCTCTTTTTAATAGTAAAGACTCTGGAAAATAAGATGTGTTATCAGCCCTAATCAAAGCTAAACATAAGGAGTTTTTTTTCAAAATTTCACTCCTCCCTTCTGCTTAATCAATAAAGACCACAGAGAATTTAATACTTCTTTTAGAGAAAACTTATAACTGATCGTCTAAAAAAGAAGGCAACCCTCTAGGACACCAGTACGTATATGTCATGGACTTGTGAAGATCTGTGCCCTTAAGCAGTTACAGTTATATCTTAGTTCCAAGTTGCATAGATAAGGTTTGGAACAATGCCACCCACTGTAGGGTTGATGCTCAAACATCCCACTCTGTCCTATTTCCAGCCTTTGTCCTACAGTCTAATAATCCCACTCCAATAAGTCCCCTTATAACACCTGCTCATTTACTCCATGAGAACAGAGAACACTGAAACAAGGATCTCTTCCCTATGGAGGTTACAATCAGTGATAAGGGATACAGAGAGACCAATGATAAGACAGTGAAAATATGTAAGTGTGTTAGAAAGTAATATGTACTATGGAAAGAAGAAAAACCAAAGAATAAGGGAGGGTGGGAGTATAAATTGTGGTTTTAAATACAGCGGTCATTAAGACCTGCTTGAGACATTTACGTAAATCTTAGAGGTGGCCTGGTAATTATCCTGACAGATATCCTGGGAAGGAACACATCACACAGAGGTAACAGCCAGCACAGAGTCTCTGAGACAGAAATAAAACTAGCATGCTCTGGGAAGACACCAGGTCCCTACATCTGAAGCAGAATAAATAAGAAAATAAATGAGAAGAGCAAAAGATGAGGCTAGAGAAGAGAATCCAGGCCTGTAGTGCCTCAGATGTCCTTATAAGGAATGTGGGTTATACTCTGAAACAGTGGGACCCAATAAAGAAGATTGACATGATCCATCTTAAATTATCAAGTTACTGCCTTGAAAATGGAATACACAAGCAGGGATTCCTTCCACGAGGTTACTGCAGTAACCATGGGAGGAACTGAAGGGCTCATAAAACAGAGCTATTTTGATGTAAGGCCCACAGCGTTTCTTAACCAAATAGCTGTGGGGTGAGGAAGGTGGAAAAGTAGAAAGGAAGAGTCCAACTGTTAGGCCGATCAATCCGAAAAAGAAGACAACCTTCTAGAATACTAGTATTTCACGGACCTGCAAGGACCTGTGCATTTAAGCAGTTAATAGTCACATCCCTTCTGATCTAAATTACATGGATATGTTTTGGAACTACACCACCCATTTCAGCATTTAAAGCTAGACCTGCCCTGCTTCCGGCCTGCGTCCTATACTCTATTATCCAACAATTTCCCACACCAACAACTGCCTCTACTTTAGTACCTACATTAAATGAAACATTAAATTATATATTTTTATCACAGGCTACGGATGACACATGTATAACTAGAAAAAAACGAACTGAATTTAAACACTTGTCCTTCCATTTATTAGTTAAGTCATTTTATCTTCCAGGCTTCCAATTTACGTATCTTTAAAAGTGTATATTATCTATTTATTAAAATCTTATTGAAAGAATTTAATAACGTAGTATAGAATGCCTAGTTTTTTTTTTCTTGTCATTAACTGTTAGATTTTACTAAACAAAATAAACTGAGCTTGTTTAGAGAAACAGTAAAAGTGTGTAACTAGACTTGCCACATGAACAAACCAGCCCCCAAATTCTTACATTGGACCAGGCTCAGTGGCTCACGCCTGTATCCCAGCACTTTGGAAGGCTGAGGTAGAAGGACTGCTTAAGGCCAGGAGTTTAAGCCTGGGCAACATAGTGAGACCATCTCCATGAAAATTTTAAAAATTAGCTAGGCATAGTAGCATGTTTCTAGAGTCCTAGCTACTCAGGAGGCTGAGGAGGAGACTGTTGCTTGAGCCCAGGAATTTAATGTTGCAGTGTTAGCAGTCAGCTACAATAATACCACTGCATTCTAGCCTAGGCCATAGAACAAGACTCTGTCTCTAAAACAAAGAACCTTAAACATGTTTTTCAGCCATCTTTAAATCTAAATCTCTATTATGTTGTATTTATAGCCCTTATATTATATCTCCCCATAAGAAATTGCTTCAAATTCCCTGACAGTAATATAATAAGAAGCAATTTCACATCAATAAATTCCTACTGAGAACTAAGCCTCTGTTCTTATTTTTTCCTAAGTTAAAACCAAAGGGACACATGCAGCACCAATTAGGAAAAGAAAAAAAATAAACACAATGGTAAAACTTAGCTTATGCATTGATAGCTTTACCAGACAAACTCATATCTGCATTATGAAAAACTACTAAAGCTTTACTAGACAACTAAATGGAAAGAATACCTCTCTTTAGTATATGTATTGCAGAGAGTCTTATTCAGAGTCCTGGTCTCTCTCCCAGGCTAGAGTGCAGTGGCACAATAATAGCTTGCTGCATAGCCGGGCGTTGTAGCGGGCGCCTGTAGTCCCAGCTACTCGGGAGGCTGAGGTAAGAGAATCGCCTAGGCCCAGGAGTTGGAGGTTGCTGTGAGCAGTGTGACGCCACGGCACTCTACCAAAGGCGATCGAGTGAGACTCTGTCTCCACAAAAAAAAAAAATAATAATAATAGCTTGCTGCAGTCCTCTCCAACTCCTGCGCTTAAGTGATCTCTCGCTTTAACTTCTCAAAGTACTGTGATTACAGATGTGAGCCAGCAAACACAGCCTTTAAAGGTCTATTCTTCAAATCTTTTCAACAAGCTTAAAGTAAATATAATAAAAGTTTATTTTCCCAGAAAAATGTTAATTTATATTTTAGTCCATATATTTAATAGATATCTAACTCACAAACACAATAAAACATAACTTATCTTTGGTTTGTTCCAAGATGTAAATCCAAATTTGTATATATATGAATTCATAGATATATATATATATATACCCCTAACATTTGGAATACTAGCATGTTGCTACTAAATGATTGCAGATACTTGTTAGTAGATCCCACATAGTTTCATTCATCAAGTAACAATCCAAATTACTTTATATTCAAGGTAATTTTAAAAATTGGTCCAAGAGGGATCAGTGGTAACTGTCCACTTATATTTAAAAAAGTTCTCGAGGAAGAAGAAAGTTGATGTCAACTGGGTATTCTGTTGTGTACAAAGGAATAAAGAGCAGTAGGATATATTGAACTATATATATTCACACATTGAAAACATATGTGAATATATATAGTTTAAGTGTCCTCACTTTTAAGTTCCTTAGAAGATAATTGACTCTAGAAAACAAAGAAAACAAAACTTAATAGTGTATTTTGGAATTAAAAATATGACAGTAGCTCAAAGACAACATGGAAAAATTGAACTATACTATTATAAGTTTCTAACATGGTCTGTGAAGTGGTAAATTCAAGATCCATGTTGCAAACTAGTATAACTACTGAAATATTTCTAAAGATTATATAATTAGTTCTGAAGATAAAATGAAATAAAAATATATTCTATCCATAAGGAAGGAATAAAGGAGAAAAGGGAATAAAGAACAGAAGAAACCAATGAAAAATAGCTTTTAATATTATAGATTGAAAAACAATTGTATTAGTTATTACACTAAATATAAATGTTGTATATTCTAATAAAAAGGAAGAAATTGTCAGTTTGGATTAAAAAACAAATACCTAAACATATATTGTATATAATAATCTACACCAAAAGAAAAAAAGAAAGAAAAAAACCTACTTAAAAAATATAGACATAGTTTACAATCTTAAAAATGAAAAACAATATGCCTCACAAACCCTAATCATGAAAAAGCTGGAGTCATTGTATTAATATCAGAAACATGTAAACTTCGGAACAAGAATATCATGATATATAAAAACATAATGATAATGGGTTAATTTATTAGGAAGACTTTACATTCTGAATATATATCTTCCTTATAAGAGTTTCAAGATTTTTGAGGTAGGTACTGAAAAAAGTGAAAGGAGAATAAACAAATCCAAAAGTATAAGTTAAAGACCTCAGTGCTCCACCCTCAGTAATTGACAGTACGGGTAGACATAAAATTATCAAGGTTATATAAAACCTGAACAAAACTGTCAACAATTGAACCTGATTATATTGATAAAACCATTCTACGAAATCACAGCAGAATACATATTGTTGTCATATGTACATGGAATGATCATAACAACAAACTATTCTGAGACTCATAAAGTAAGTCTCAAAAATTATAAGATAAATTAAATCTTACAATAATGTAATTAAAGTTGAAATCATTAATAAAGTTAGAAGAGCCTCAAATATTTGTAAATGAAGGCACACACATAAAACCATTAATTATAAAGAAGTGAGGAGGTGTTTATATTAACAAGTTTGATGTAAGCTTTCCACATTGTATACCAAATTAGCACATTGTACCCAATAAATGCATTATTAATGTACATAGTTATGATTTAATAAAAAAAATTAAAAAAAAACATTAATTATAAACAAAAATCAGGGAGAAAAATCAATAAATTCATCAAACTGAACAATAATGAAAATGCAAAATATCAACATTTGCTGAGTGAAGCTAGAACAACACTCACAGACTTCACTGGTGAACTTTATTCAATATTTAGGGAAGAAATAATACAAAAATGTCTCAGAAAATATTAGGGTAGAGTAACCCTTGTCGATTTGTGATGCCAGGATTATCTCAAAATAAAAAACACACAAAGATATTCCAAGAAAGCAAACTATAGACAATTTATTTTAGTAATAGATAATAAGAATATAGAAATAAAGTCAATTATAGAAAAATAAAGAAACTTCTAAAACATAATAAAGGACACCTATGAAAAAATTAATGGTGAAAATTGAATGTTTTACCCTTATAATCAGAAAAAAGTACAGGTTATTCACACTAAAAACTTATTCAGCATTTCGATGAAAGTCCTACCCAGTGCAATAAAGGCAATAAAAAATAAAAGACATGAAGATTGAAAGATAGATATAAAATTATAATCAGTCACAGTTCACATCATCATGTATTTAAGAACTTCTAAGTAATCTACAAAAATGCTACTATGACAAGTTAGTGGTTTTCACAAGATTATGAGATACAAAGACAGTATCTAAAAGCTAAATTTATTTAAATGTGCTAGCAACACACAGTAAGAAAATAAAGTGAACAAAAACATCCACAAATTTAAATATATTAGAAGACCTGATAATATTTAGATAACAATTTTCCTTAAATAGATATACAGATTCAATGCCCAATCAAATTCTGAGCATTCTAAAGATGTGACAATCTGACTTTAAAATTTATGGCAAATTAATGTAAATGGAATGTAATGGAAAATATATTTACATAGTAAATAACTGATAGAAATGTAAATGTAAATAACATAGTCATAATAATCAAAGTGCAGTATTGGTATGAAGATAGTTAAATAGATTGATACAATAGAGAATCCAAAAATTGAACCACATGTATACAATAGATTGATGCTCAACAAAGCTTCCAAGTATGTCAATGGAAAACAAATAGTCTTTTGAATAAATAATCCTGAAAAAAATGAATATCCTTATGGTGTTAAAAGGAACTTTGACCCTATTACACAACATAGACAATTTATACACAAAATTTAGTTCTAATAAATCACAACTGTAAAAATCCTAAGAGAAAAATCTGCATTAGATAAAGACTTAAAAGAGAAAAAAAGCATAACCAGTCAAAGAAAATATGGAAAAATCACATGTCATTAAAATTGAAACCTTATGATATTTGAAAGATGCCATTAAAACAAAAGGTAAACATAAAACGATCCATAGACTGGAAGAAAATTTTCAATATTCTCAGTATATATACTAAGAAAAGAAATGATACAGAATGTATTAAAAACTTTTTCCAAGTCATTAAGAAAGTGACACACTATAATGTGGCAAAGTTTGTACATTTTGTCAGGGTCCCACCTGGGGGGCAGCGTTCACTAAGACCTGTGAAACTCATACCATCAACTGAAGAAATATAAAGTTAGGAACAATGATAAAGAAAGAGACGAGACACAGACTAGAATTTTCAAAGGTGGGAGCTCAGAGGACCACTGCCTGTTTGTGGGCTCTGGCTTGTGGCCCCAAGTGTCTGTTCCACTCAGCAGTTATTCAAATCTCTTTGCCCAGGTGGTAAGGTGAGGGAGGGAACAAAGACACTAGTGGTTTCTCTGAGTGAGCATATCAGCTCCTATTGTTATTAACTTTAAGGATTTGAGCAGGTTTGAGGAATCTAAAACTTGAGCATTTTGTAGGGGTAGCCTCCTGTCTGGAGTCACTCACTAGTGGATTCCTAGGAAGGTGATAGACTCTGCTAGTTCACTATGGATTCAAACACTACTGGTGTTAATTTCCTCTGAGGAATCAGTGGGAGAGAGGCATTTTCCTCTCATCACCACCACAGAGGATTTTCCTCCGTGATAAGGGATATAAGCTCTCCTGCCCATATCTCAGGGCTTCAGCTGTTCCCTTGGTCTCTGCCCCAGCCAAATGCAAATCTCCATAATCTGCTTTGTATGTTTTATGGTCAGGAAATGACTTAGATGATGTCTCTTTTCTACGACTTGCCACAACCTCTTCTATGTCCATTGTTTTCCTCAGAGGGTTCACAGACTCACAGGGATATTTGTGTAAACTGTATCCACAATAGGCCAGAGTTTCAGGAAAGGCCGGGAACTTGTTCAGGTGTGTACCACACCTTTTGGGGGCAAAACACGATTGTAAGAGGGTCTTTTCCTAACAAATGCAACCAGTGTAACATGGTTTCTTGTACCCTCAATGAATCCCCAACAATAAAACAACAAAAAAAGAAATTTAGCAATGGCTGGCTTAAAGGTAAACTAGTTGACTTTTCTTTGTTCTGACTCCCTCAGCTTACTTTTTAATTTTCCCTTTTTCGGGGGGGCCTTCCCCTGCCAAAATGGGGTCTTTGGTCCCCATTCTGCCTGCACGTTTCATAAGAATTGATATATAAATGACCAGATAGTACATGATAAGGTACTCAATATCATTAGATCAGAGAAATGCAAATTTAAAAAAATTAAATGAGATTCACTTGAGTGGTTAAAATGAAAAAGACTTATATCACACTTTGATGAAGATGCTGAGTAACTGGACCTCTCATGCTTTGCCACTAAGAATATAAAATGGTAAACCACTTTTGAAAACAGTTTGGCAGTTTCCCAAAGAGTTAATTTGCTTCTCTAGTACGCTGCCATTTCACACCTAGATAGTCAATTAGTAGAAATGGAAACATATGTCCACACAAATAAATGTGCACAAATGTTCACAAATTTATTCCTTATATCCAAAACTTGAAAATAACCTAAATGGCAAATAACAGGTGTGTGGATGAACATACTGTGGCATACTCATTCAATGAAATACTACTCAGCAATAAAAATGAATATGCAAATGACACACACGACACACTAAGGACACCCACAAGTGAATCTCAAAATTTTGTTCTGACAGAGAAGCCAGATACAAAAGAATTCATACTTTATGGTTTCACTGATATTAAGTTCAACAACAGGCAACAGGCAAAACAAAATATAATTTTTTTCTTGTGGCTTAGGTCTCCTGGAAAATTGAGAAAGCACCCCATGGTTACCTGGGCCCAGATTTGGAAGGATATTTCTTGAAAATAGACATAAGGGAACTTTTTGGAACTAATAGAAATGTTCAGTATCTTGATTGTGATGGAGGTCATATAGATTTACTTAAAATGGTACAAGGAAAATAACAAAAATCAATAGCTAATCATCTGGTCAAATCACCCATCATTCCAAAAACTAAATTACTTATAGCCCATTATGAATTATTTTCCTCATATGGTTAATGAAATAATAACATTCAAAAAGGCATGAGTTGCATTCTATCCAGGACCATGAAAATGTAGTGTATGTAGAGATATTTATTTTTATGCCTGGAATACACTTTTTTATTGGTCCACATTTAGGAATTGCCTATTAGATACTTTGTAAAAGGAAGTTCCACAGACTTTCAACCTTAAAATAAATGCACTAAAAGTTTTTATCTTCTGGTGTAATTTCACAATCCACGATGTATATCCCTGTGCTCTCCACTGCAACTGCAGAAAAGAAAGCAACTAATCCACTGTGGAAAGTTAGTAAAACTGTGGGCACTGGGATTTTTTATTTCAGATCCAGAGTTTGAACTTTTTAGAAAAAAGAAAAATATAGACCTAAAAACATACATTTAAAGTTCTTCTCAAATAGACAAGTATAAAAAATGAATCAGCAATTTTTAAAATGCGGACTCATTTCCCACTTGATGTTAAACTACCAGTACTTTAGAGGCTTATTTTAGCAGAATATTTTCTTCTTGTGTTGCTGCATTCACTCATATCTTTAAGACTATCTTATGTCATGGTGAGTTATCAATATACTACTTACTAAATTTGATATAAGATGTATGTATACAGTCAAATTATCCAAATGATAGGTGAAAGTGATTTAAATGTTTATTAAATGAAAGCATTTAAACCATCAGTTTACACACCCAAAGTCAACAATCTCCAGAACTAATATTCAAAGATAGAAAATTTAAAATGTACAATAAAATGAAGAAACTAAAAACAGTTTAACTGATGTTTCATCATCTTTTATTTCAATTGAAGGTAAGTTCTACAGTCATCAAATTCTTTATTTTATTTTATTTTATTATTTTATTTTTTTGTAGACACAGAGTCTCACTTTATTGCCCTGGGTAGAGTGCCGTGGAGTCACACTGCTCCCAGCAACCTCCAGCTCTTGGGCTTAAGCGATTCTCTTGCCTCAGCCTCCCTAGCAGCTGGGACTACAGGTGCCCGCCACAGTGCCCGGCTATTTTTTTTGTTTGTTTGTTTGTTTGTTTTTGTTTTGCAGTTCGGCCGAGGCCGGGCTTGAACCGGCCACCTTCGGTATATGGGGCCGGCGCCCTACTCACTGAGCCACAGGAGCCGCCCATCAAATTTTTTTTATATGTACATCCCTTGCACTTGTGCAGAGGAATCAAAGATTAATAACTCACTGCCCTATTAACAGGGAACTCACAGTCTAATGGAAGAGTTGATGATAGTCTAATGGAGGACTTTATTAAAGAGAAATGGCATGCAGAGTTCTTTTCCCCCCATTCATTGTGTGTTATAACATGGAGCATAGAAGCAGAATAGGTCTTTTATCTGTGACTTTATTGGTCCTTTGTTCAAGGAGCTCTTCATACCTCTGGAGATTTTCCTTTCATTTAGACAAAGAAAAAGTCTTAAAGTTTCTCACATTAGTCCCCTCTTTCTCAGCTCCTTTGATGTGTACCTTCTGAACCATGAGATTAACATATTTTCCCATATTATTGGTGAAAATTATAGAAGAAGAGTGACTACTCTCATACTATGATGGGACTAGCTCAAGTTTCTCCATTAGCTTTACCAAAAAATTATACAGTCTATTACTGTATGTGGTGATTTTATAGCAAGTGCTATCTTAGCCCACCAATAGTATTTTCAAACAGCATTACACCAAGAAGATGTTTTACATAAGCCGAAACCACATTATACAAAGAAATTGCCTTCTGTTCACTTGTACCATTGTGTCCAATGAATATTGATCATGCAATAAATACTTGTTTCGTATGTGGATTAATATATTTAGAATTATTCTTAGGAATAAATATTCTTTTTCTTGGTGCATACTCAAGTGTTGTCTCTTCACAACCCCTACTCTAATCTCTAGCCATTTCTTTGGAAATATGACGCCTTTGGGATAAATTCATTGATTGCAAAGGAAAATTTTCAGCTTGCTCTTTTTTTTACTTCTAATACTAGCATTTCTGGCACCCAGCTTAATCATGTGAGTGAGTATACAGTTTAGGCTGGGCCCATCAGGCAGTGCAGAAATAATAAATACTATCTGGGCATGAAAATCAATAAACCTAGGTTCTAGCTTTAGTTGTTTGCAACTCACTTTCCTCTTTCATAAAAAGGCTATTGCCCCAACCAATCCACAGAACAAAGCGAGAATTTACAATAATATTTTCTTATGGCTTAAGTGTTCTGGGAAAGTTGCCATGTGAACAGGACCTGATATGCATTGTCATCTCTGATTTTCAGCACATGAGCATGAGTCATCAGTAATGTCTTATTCTAAGATACATACCAATAGATAAGATAGCACAGGTGTTTTGCAAATATGAGGGTGAAAAAATGACTTAAAGATTGTATGATCCTGAAATTCCATCAGGCATTCCACTGTCTGGTGTAGACATGCTCACTCATGAGCAGATTTTAAAAGAAAAGTGGCCCTTCCCACAAATTATTTGTGACGGCCAAGTTTTGCTACATACAACTAACCTGAGGGAGTAGAGAGTAGTAGATGTTGTCCCTAGGCCATGGTTTCCAAATCTTGCTACAAATTGGAATCACCTGAGGAGCTTTAAAAATGCTGATGCCTGTGTAGCATGTCCAGATATTCTCATTTAACTCTCATGGCATGAAAGCTGGATATTTAGTGTTTTTACAGCAGCCCTGGTGATTCTAATTTGCAGCCTATCCTAAGCAGTTGCCTAATCCAGTTCATTCTTCTTTCTCAACTACCACTTACCTCCTGAATTTCATCAACAGAAATTATGCTCCACCTAATCAAGATTTTACTTTGTGAATTCTCATTTTATTTAGAAATTGCAAGCCATCTGTTTATGTAACCTTTCTTGCTGTGATGTGTTAAAGCCTTAATGTTTGGTTCTAATTGTCCTCACAGAGCCCACTAATTCCAGGTAAAGCTCATTATTTTCCCCCATCAAACTAGCATTTTTAATTTTTGATAAGATTCAACAATCTGTTCCCTAGTTTTCACATTTACCCCAATTTATTTTATTTTTTTTTTTCAAATGAAAGGTCTTTCTTGTATGTACAATGTCAGAGAGACATCACCCCCACTGGATGCATCATTTGGTTCTGTTTCTGCCAAGCTGTACTTTGCAAAGTATCAAAGGTTACTTACTCTCTGTGTCTCATTTCCTCAAGGCACCAAAGCTATTCTAGAGAATTAATCTATTGTAAGACACCCCTTGGAAAACCCTCATGTCTGTGTCTTTGCTTAAACTACATACTTTCCTTGGAATAACCTTCTCATCCCTGTCATCTGCTTTTTGTACTTGTTGATCACAGGTTCAAGTTCCAGGGCTCTGCCAAAACATCACATCAATCATGAGGTCTGTTTTGAGCCCAGAAGGATTGATCACACCATCCTTTGGGCAATCACTGGGCAGGTGATGCATTCATTATAAACCTTACATCTCTTTCACACTATCAGTTTACCTGCTAGATTTTTTTAAAGAGGTTATAAATCACTCAAAAGTAGGAAACACATCTTACTTATCTTTACGCCCCAAGTCCCCATCATTGAACTCAACACTGTAGATGCACAATACGCATTGATCCAATAAATTAAATTGACCTTTTTAATGATAAGAAGAATGAGGTATGAAGTTGAAAACAAATAAATATTTGTCAATCATCAATTTTGTGATTTTTTTGTTATTTTTGTCCTTTTTATTAAATCATAACTGTGTACAATTATGGGGAACAATGTGCTGATTTGATATACAACATGGAATGCTTTAATCAAACTGATTAACGTAGTCATAATCTCACTTATTTGTTGTGGTAATACATTTGTACTTACTACAATATAGTTTTGAAATGTACCATTGCATTGTGCAGAATAGGTGAGGTCTCACCAAATACCTTTCCTCCTCCCACCCTCTCCCCATCACTCCCTCTGCTTTCTTTCTCCTCTCCTTCTTTTGGAATTTTGTAGATGACATTTAGGGAAAAGAAAAGAGTCTACTCTTTTCTTAGCTTCTTTACTAAAAAGGAATAAGAAAACAATGTTTCATTGCTTTTTTGTTTGTTTTAAATCATATTAAAATGTCATCTAGTACAAGTAATAAACATATTCTTGATGAATAGAAATTCCATGATTGTTCCCAATCCTTTTTTAAAATTAATTATTAACTTTAGAAAGCAAAATGTACCTGATTTGTATATTGCTGTAAAGTACAGTGCATGTATATTTCTGTAATATATAGAAAAATACCCAAAATATAGTTTAAAATCACCTAATTTTATTTAAAAAGTCTAACTCTGGAAAACAGAACTTGCTAATTTTGGACTGATTCTACAAAAACATTAGTGCCTTTCATTATAGACACATAGCTATATTGGCTATATTTATGATTTAGCATACAGTTTGCAACTAATACATTACTTTCTAAAAAATACAAAAAATGCCTTATCTGATCGTTTTTCTACAACAGGACCAGGTCATGTGTATTTAATATATATGTAAATGTGTCTGTGTGTGTTTATATAGATGTGTGTATATATATTATATATATATATATATATATATACACACACACATGCACAGTCAGAGCATGCTGTGTAGTAAATGCCCAATAAATTTTAAAAATGGAGTTGGTGGAAATATTAAAAATGATAACATAAATACATTGTTTTCAAAGGCAGAAATACTTCATTGCAAGTACATATACACTACAAAAAATGTTAAAGGAAGTTCTAGCAAAAGATGGAAATTTGGATTTACACAAAGTAAGGAAGAGCATTGGAAAAGATTTTTAAAAGGTAAGTGTAAAATTTTTTTTTATTTTAATTATTTTAAAAGGTAATTGTCTAAAGCCAAAAATTGTAACAATGCATCATGGGTTCTAGAAAATATGTATTATTATAAAAAATGACAATAATAGCACAAAAGATAAATAGAAGAGGTAGAGGGCGGCACCTGTGACTCAAAGGAGTAGGTGCCGGCCCCATATGCTGGAGGTGGCAGGTTTAAACCCAGTCCTGGCCAAAAACGGAAAAAAAAAAAGAAAAAAAGAAAAATAGAAGAGGTGGAAATCTATCCTACATGAGATGGTATAATACTTTGCAGTGAATTGTAATGAGTTAAAGATATACATTGTACAAGACCCCAAAATAAAAAATTAATCTAACTAATAAAGCAATAATGAAGATAAAATGCAATTTCTTAAAAAATACACATCACTAAAATTAAAGCAGAGAAAAAGTGAATAATTATAAAAAAGAATTATACGTTGAAAACAACTAGCAAGATGGGTGATTTAAACACAAATATATACATAGTTATACTAAAATCAAATGGTATAAAATTTCCACTTAAAAGGCATAGTTATCATGTCTGATGTAAAAGATACAACTCTATACTTCCTACAAGAAACTCATATTAACTATAAAGATGCTCCCTACCTAAAACAGTAACTACATGGAGCCTACAAGAAATTTATTTTAAGTATAAACTATAGATAGGTTAAAAGAAAAAAGATGGAAAGCTGTAGCATATAAACAGTAAAGAAAGTTGATATGCCTTAAATAAGATAAAGTAGATTTCAGAACAAAAAATATTACTGGGTAAAAACAATAACTTACATAATATTAAAATAGTCAACTCACTGAAAAGGTACACAAATCCTAAGTGTACAGTCAACAAAAACATAAGATATGTAAAACGACATAGATAAAATGAAAACTAATACAAAATAAATTGACAAATTCACAATTGTACTTGGAAATTTCAATTCACCTGTATTAATATTTAATGTAACAAATAGAAATAACACAAGGAATGAGCATATAGAAAATAATAATTAAAATTAAAATCTTTCTTTGAAAGGTATTATTAAAAAACCAAAAGACAAAACATAGATTGGAAAAAATATTAATTAAATACCTATTTGATAAGGAACTTGTATACAATATGTGTGTGTATATAAGCATATATAATTATAATTGAATAAATATAATCTAATAAATAATGGGCAAAAGATGTGAATACTGATTTCACTAAAGATCAGGTATAGATAGTAAGTCCAGGATAAGAGGCTCAGCATTATTAATTAGGGAAGGGAAAATTAAAACTCCTATGCAATGTTACTGGACACCTACAAAGGTGGTTAAAGTTAAAAATAGTTACAATACCAAGTTTTGAGCAAGGATGTGGGGAAACTCTCATTTATTACTGGCTGTAATATAAACTGGTACAACCACTTTGGAAAACAAGTTATTCTTGATAAACTTTAATGTACATTTATTATATAACTCAAAAATCTCAGTCCTAAATGTACCAAGCGAAAGTAAAAAATGTGTTCACATATAAAAGAAAATTGTATGTGGACATTTTTTTTTGGCTTTATTCACAATCACCAAAAATTGGAAACAACTCAAAAGTCTCTGGAATGGCAAGAAGATAAACAAACCCATAATCTATAATGGAGTATTACTCAGGAATCTTAAATGAACTTCTAATTTACAGAAAACATGGGTTTATTATAAATGCATTATGCTAAGTGAAACAAACTGGTCTCAAAAAGCTACATAACATATGATTCATTTATTTGATATTATGAAATAGGCAAAACTATAGGAACTTACTTTAGATTAGTGATTGCCAAGGGTGGCTGAAGGAAAGAGGGATTAATGACCAAGGTATCTGAGTTCTTAGAGGTGGTGAAAGTGTTCTATATCTTGACTGTGGTGGTGGTAACATGATCATATGCATTTATCAAATTTATCAAACTGCACACTTATAAAGGATGAAAGTCACAATATGTAAATAATATCTTAATAAATCTGACTTTGAAAAGGGGTAGGAGACATTTAAAAACATAGTATAATAAGCTGGTCAAATATTTCTCTTCTATTAATGCACATTAAAAAAAAGGTATAAATGTCCTTTTGGAACTATATGTCAAGAGCTTCTATGTTTCAGAACCAGCATCAAAACTTGAGCATCCAATGCCGTAAATTTTCTCTGATTCAGCTCTCAGCACCCTGGAGAGCACTAAATAAATGGTCTTTCTAAATGTCTATTCTTTATAGTTCCTGCAGCACAAACTTTAGAAACTATTGACTGGAAAGCGGAAAAGGGAGGTTGCAAACCATAATTTCTGAGAGGGCAGAAACAAGCCCCCAGCCCTGTGCTCCATGGCTTAACCTTCGAATTTAAGCACCATCAAAAGGAAATATAGCAAATGGATCAGGGAACTATGATTCCAACATCTTTTTTTTCATTCTTCCTCATTGATAGCTCACTTCTCCCTATCTTTACCTCCCTCTTTCTCTCTCACACACCATGACGACATACACAAAAACTCTCAAAATTCTTTATTCTCACAAAGCATAAATATCTGAAAAGAGATTTATTCGTATTTTTAAAGATCAGTGGATTAAGTCTTAAAGCTTTTGCTACTAAATTTCAATCACATTTGAAATTAGATTAGATGAAAAGTGTTTGCCTCAATTACCTTCAATCATACCTATGTGATTGGCTGATGCCCTCACCACAAGGCAGATCATTTTCTTTCTACTTTACATTATTACTAGTTATACCCTGAACCTTGGAAAGATTCACAATGGTGTCTAGCTATTCAGAGGCTTATAAAGTTAATTTACTGAGATGTAGATCTTATTCCAAAGGATCTTACCACTCTTATAATGCTTATGCCATGAAGATAATTGACCAATTCTCTCCTGCATTTGTAAGTATATTTGGAAATTGTCAAGGGTTTCAGCAGGCCAAAGCTGATAATACTCAGACATCTAGGGACTAAAAATAATGATTTTAGAAATGAATTGCTCACATTGTATTAATTGTAAAATCAACTGTCAGATACTAGGTAAGGGTAAATTAGTTGTAAAATAAATAACCTTCTAAGTCACATGGACAATGGAGGTATATAGTATTAAAAATATCAGAACTGTCCTGCTCTAACTACAACTCACTCTCCTGTGCTTTCTGCACAGTTATCTTAGTAACGGAGAGAAGGTACACGCGTGTCTTTGGGAGTCAAGCTCTTCATCAGAACACCTAGGGCAGGGTACATATCAAAAATAAGGATTTCCAAGGTGATTCATTGAGATTTTGCATCATTTGAATGGAGAGAATGTTGAGATTCTTTCAAGGATTCATTCACATGACTCTGATACTTAACCACATCTGAGGAATGTTGCTGTTATTTTTTACCTTTCCTGGTGACTCTAAGTTAGAGGAAAAGAATTTAACAACTAACATTAAACAGAGGCTTTGTACAGGTGTTACACACATATTTAGAAAGCATCTCTCAGTTGGGTTTCATCTAGATTGGAATGAATAGAGGAGGTCCCTTAGCTCTGTACTTTAATATAAAAATAGTCCAAAATTATGGCCTACACAGAAGTTTAAGAATCATGTTGCTTCTCAAAAATTACACCCATACTTCAGATTTGAATTCTGATTTTCTTTAATAGAAAACCATTTTGCCTATAAAAAGTTCTGAGTTTTTCCAAGAACAGGTTTGGATGAAGTTATAGTTTTGCTATGTCAAAATTTTTTTGTGAGAGGCTTAAGATTTGATCCTATTTAGAAGGAAAATATTTGTCCTGACCCTAGCTGATCTACTGATCTTTTGTTTTCCTCTTTATTTAATACTATTCACATTTCTCCTGGAATTCACTTCCTTAATTTGGAATGCTAACACACATAGAGAATATTCTCCATCTCTCTGACTGTAATTACTCAAAATTCTCACTTCAGTATAGTTTCATCAAACATTATTTCTAAGGAGTTTACCTTACCTCACTGCATTCACTTTGAAAATGAAGAAAGAAAAAAACTGTTCTTTTTGCCCCTCCAATCACATCTTTCCCTCCCCTGCACTTTGAGCTGCTTTTCTTTAAGCAGTGCAATAACCAAGGCCTTTTCCACATTCCAGTGTAGACGTATTTCAAGATGTAGAATACCATGGAAACCTGAGCTTATGCTTTGAGGTAAGACGCAAACTGAATTTGAATCCTGACTTACATGCTACCTGACTCTGTAGCTTCACTCGAATAATATAATGTAGCTACACAAGTTTTTCCTGGGTTCATTCTTCTTTCCATAAATAATTATAAAATACTATTATTGAACCTTACTAACCTTACCAAATCGCATCTTCTCATCAACCTCACCCCACGCCTTCACCAGTTAAATTCCAATAATAGATAACAAATAAAGCTCAAAATGTGCCAAGAACACGCTTGGCTCCAGCTTTTTGCACATGCTTTGTTCCATTTGCTTCGAATACTTTGAGCATCACCTCCTCCACTTATCTAACTCCCACCACAGAGTACTGCTGAGAAGTGACTGTCAATGCAATAAATAAACAAAAGTTAATAAATAACTGTGGAATTGAAAAAGGTTTCTCAAAGAGATGAATCTCAAAGAATAGGTAGGGACATCTTGGATGAATTGAGAAGAGCAATTCTTACAGAAAATTAGCCAATCAAAGGACTGAGGTAAGAGGGCAAAGTGATAATACAGTAAGAAGAATTGAGGAGTATTCAGAAATTCAGTGGATACCAAAAGTAGCTGGAACAACAATGCTCTTGGCCACAGAAAAGTATTAGGTCAATGATAAGATAGATATATCTTTGGCAAGGTTCCAAAACCCAGAAAATTTTTTCAATAAAAATATCTCCCCCTTTTCTGACCACCTTCGTGCTGTGTTCCACACTTCCTCTACTTTCCCCCACTGTCCATTGTGCATAGCTCTTTGTATGGGAGCCTTTGCTGAGGGATTGGCTTTGCTTTGGATTGCAAGCTCTTCAGCCTCAGCACCACTCTCTGCTGCCTGCGGTGAAATCTGCTCACTCACACTTTGTCTGAGACGTGTACTACGGGCCCAGTGAGAAGCCTGAGCCCCCCCTGTCAGAGATAGGATGAGATTATACAAGTGATCCAGTTATGGATCAATTCAGCAATCAAGTTTAAATTAGAAAATAATTCCATATGCCAGAGGTGGCGGGTTCAAACCCAGCCCCAGCCAAAAACCACACACACACAAAAATAATAATAATAATTCCAGATAACAGTTCTTAATTAATTTCCTTTTGACTCAGAGTTGTTTTAATTACTAGAATTATCAGCTACCAGTATATACTGTAACTATAGTATTCTACAATTTCTATGCCTTCTTATGGATAATTTTAGGCACATACCTGCTACAAGCATTAAGATAATGTTCCTAGAAAAACTGAGTATTTCTCAGTTTCAATAATCTACAACCAATCATGAATTTGTGAGCTCTATTATGTGCTTAAAAGTTACATGAGATGAAATGAGCAGGAGACTCCATGTGTTCTATTTCCCAAATGAGCAATTAGCCAGGCCTTCTGGGATGCCCCAATCTTGTAACCTCAGAGCAGTATCTCACTATCCTGACTATTATTCAAAAACCAGTTAGACGCTGGACCCCAGAAAACCTGATTCCACAAATGACCCAGAAGACTACGTGGAGAATGGCCTGAAGACATCCAGCAGCTCTCTCCTTGTTTTCCATGATGCGTGACCCTGACCCTCATGAATGTTTTGTTTTGTTTGTGGAAAAACGAATTATTGGTAATTTCCTAAACTTTATGCCAAAACAAATATACTGTAATTTTTGTTCTCAACTTCTCTTTTTGAAAAAATCTTGAAGACACATTAAAGAGGACCCAGGGACCAATCTGACCCAGGCAGCGTCTTTCTTCAGCATCCTCTCACCTCCCCACGAAACTCTTTCTGTGACCAGTTCTCGCCTTGAAGGTCCCTTTCACTCTCACCTTCCTCTCTCCCTCCTGTACTTAAAACCAGAAAAGGATCTACTGTCAGTCATTTGCTCCTGGGTTAAAATTTCGTCTGAAACTATAAAGCCTTAAATCAAATTGGAATGAAATGCTTTATTTCCTGCTAATGGAATTTAAAGCATCACTTAAAGTTTGAGGGGCAGAGAGCTCTCTCAGGACCCCAGACACAATACTACATGAACAGTTAATAATATTTTATTTAAATAAAGAATTATCTATTAAATGATATTTTTAAAAGATATTTCTCCAAGTTTTCAAGCTCTCATGACTTTTGTCAAATTTCAACTTTTATTCACTACTTGACTGCAAAATTAAATTTATTCAAGAGTATCAATCAGATAACACTGAAAGTGTATATTTGGCTGAAAGTCATAATACAGTGAAAGGGCATCAACTGACAGCAACTTTTTGCTTTTTAAAAATCGTCTCTATTACAAACCCAAACTGTCCAACCATTCACAGGTTATTGACCCAGTATTTTTCAACTTTTATAAGAAATTCCTGTCTTGCAAATTAAATTATTATTCTGAAACTAGTCATTTTTTAGGAAACTAAATATTTTTAAGGAGGAGCTCTAATTCTAAAGAAAATTGTAGAAGACAGGGAAGGATAAATGGAATTTCTTAAAAGTTTTTTGTTTTGGGGGTAAATGTTTCCTTTAATAATGTATTATCTTATTATATAAACAATATATGATAAATGCATAAAAATTGGAAATAAGAAAAACTACCTTTGATTCCACCATTCAGAAATAATTATTGTTGACACTTTGGTATATATCCTTTAATATTTTTCTACACATATTGTAGCTGTATTACAAATTAGATCATACTATGTATACTATTTTTAATCTGCTTTATTCACTGAATAATATATCCACTGAATAGTAAATATATCATGCACATCTCCCTCTGTCAACAAACATAAAGCTAAATAGATGAAGGACATTTTGGTGATCCAATGTATGAATATTATGTATTCGTATGTATTTACTCATTTTTTATGTTTGGATGTTTCAGAAATAAAAAAAAATTTCCAAATTTTTCTATTTGATATATGGTAATGCTGTGAATACTCCTTAATAGGAAACATCTTATTCCTCAATTAAGCATGAGTATCAGAATAACAGCATGTTTTATCTATCTTAAAACCTCTCATCCATTAAAATCAGATATTTGAAAATACATAAGTCAAATATTTTCTAAACACATTTCTTTGACCATGAAAGAAACCCCCAGTTCTTTGCTAAGAACTATGTTATTTGATTCAAAGCACTATTAGAACTAGATTGTTTTCTTTCAATGAATAGAAACAAAAGAGAAATAACGGCAAAGATGTTATTTGCAGTCATTGCAGTAAATTCAAAATGAATTTTGACTATTGCTTTTGGTGTTAGGAAAAACAATCAATAATAATGATCAATGTAATTTAAACACACCTAAAACTTGGTGGTTATTTTCCATGTAACAGATGCTGTTGTAAGAGGTTTGTATTCATATAATTAACCCCATGAGATAATTGTGTAATTATCCCCATTTAACAAATGAGAAATGTATGCTAAAAGCAGATAAACACCAATATTCTTCTTTAAAAATTAATTAATTTTTTTTCAGGTCTGGTCATATTTATTTAAAATTCTCCAATGATTATGTTTTAAGGTCAAGTTTAGGCATCTCTGCTATAGAATGTGGGGACACACAAGAAAGTCCCTCAAATGAGAGGTCATATTTTCCCAGTGCATTTTAACAGAAAAATTTTGACATATTCACATTAAATCGCAACTCCTCTGGGGTTAAGGAGTGAATAACACTTTGTATCTTATCCATCATTTTCAAACCCGTCTTCTTTAACTATTGTTTTGGGTATCATGACTCCCTTTCTTTTTTTTTATACATATTTTATTTCTTTTTTTTATTAAATCATAGCTGCGTACATTAGTGCAATCAAGGGGCAAAATGTGCTACTTTCATATACAATCTGAAGTGTTTTCATCAAACTCTTTAACATATCCTTCATGGCATTTTCTTATTGTATGAAGACATTTGTATTCTGCATTTAGTAAGTTTCACCTGTACCCTTCTAAGATGCACCGTAGGTGTGGCCCCATCAATTACCCTCACTCCAGCCAACCTCACCCTTCCTCTCCCCTCCGTTGCCCCTTTCCCC
>CAUYON010006265.1:0-79349 GCA_963573935.1 Arctocebus calabarensis | reverse complement strand
ATAATTTTATTGAATCATAATTCTGTACATTGGTGCAACCATAGGGCATGATTCATATACATTCAGAAATGTTTTGATCGTACTGTTACAGATAGCCTTCATGGCATTTTCTTGATCACTATATAAAGACATTGATACTCTACATTTAATAAGTTTCCCCAGTACCCTGCTAAGATGCACTATAGGTGTGATCCCACCAATTGCCCTCCCTCCACCCATACTCCCCCCTCCTCTCCCCTCCCTTTCTCCTTTCCCTGTATTCCTATGCTATAATTGGGTTTTAGCCTTCATATGAAAGCTATAAATTAGCTTCATATTAGGGCTGAGAACACACTGAACTCTTGAAGACATCGGCAAGGAGGGCTGACAGAGGATACCGATGGCTTTTAAAACCCAAGGTGTTTTAAAAACGTAGCTGTTTGAGTGGCAAAACACAATGAATAGAGAACTCCATTGTTTCTCACAACTGTATTGTATTGTGCTTAAACCAGACTCCCCACGCGCTGTTTTATTTAGTGTAAATCTGCCTTTATCTCCTTTGTTGCCAGTTTTTGGGCAAACAATGTGTAAAAAACTTGAAGAAAATGACAGAGGCTATCTCACTGGATAATATTCGTTAAAACCAATGAGACACCATACGGTTTATGTCGGGGCTTCAAAGGAACAGAATGTAGAGCCTTTATAAGAGATCCAGATGGGTTCTCCAATACGCCACATGCAGTTTTGTTTTGGGGAATGCCAGGAACAGGATGAGATGACTCCTTAGCTTTTAACCTTAGTAAATTTCATATCAGGGAGATACTTTTAGTAAGGAGTCAAAGAGAATGCTAAAATGCAGGCTCTATTTGGAAAATGTGTTCCTACAGTGGTGGCCTATGGCTTCATTAGTGATTATTTGCACCTTAATCCTTAGTGGGAGATATTAGATATCTTAAAGCAACTGAAAGCGGCATTTAGAGAAAAAGCATATAATGCATATACCCTTACGAGATCCCCCCTCCAGTTGTGGAAATATTTTGCCTTAAACAAGATCTTGAGAAAGCTTCCTATCTACATTCTTGGGAACACCTTGTGGCCTGTTTCTTCTGGGCAGTGACTTAACCTTTATATAATTTGGTTTGTATATGCAAACATACTTCAATGGCTGATCGGTGAAAGCGTTATTAACTATTTAAATGGAAGGGGTATTATAAAATTCATTTAAGGTGTTTATTGCTTGTTAGCCTCATAAATCAATGGGTCCTACTCACAGTAAGGTGTTTCCTTCTCTAACAGATAGGGGAGGCAGAAACATAGCCAAGAATTACTTTTTCCTGATTATCCTTTACATAGTTTGCTAAGTCAAACTGGAAAAGGAAAAATAAATGCCAGAGCAAAGAATAGAAGATATGAAAGTGAACAAAACTTGTGAGCTTTAACTATTTTGATAGTCAGTTGGAATTCTGGCTTCCCCTGACTCAGTCTAAGGCACTTTTTAATTATTATTATTTTTAATTAATGCATTATAATTATACATATTTATGGGTATAGTATGACACTTTGATGGCTGTATGTGATGTGTAAGGATCAAATCACATCTGTAACCTCATACATCATTTAAAAATTACATCAATTTTGAAAACAACTCGTTCTCCATGTTGCTAGGGTTGAGATTTGCTTGTTTCTATCTCTTTCTCTATTCATTTAGGAGAAAAAGTATTTAGCATCCACCATTACATCCTTACATGAATATAGCGCCTTGCACTTTTGAAAATGAGTTGCTAATATTATGTGCCTTGTTTCCTGTATATCCACTATGAAGTAAGTAGGGCTGGTATTTTGGTTCGTATTTTATGCACATAGAGCCTGGAAATTGCTCACTGTCGAAAGCTGGCAAGTAGTGAGTTACATCAGAGTTTTGGGTCTTCTGATTCCTTAAACAAATGTGACTTCTGCCTTTTGTAAAACTCTTGATTCTGCGTGGCGTGCTAAGGGCTGAGGTCACAATGACATCTTCTCTGAGAGAGGTAGTAATTTTTATGGGGTCTGAGGCCACATGCCTACTAAGCAATAGAATTCCACCAAACCAATACACTCTGGACTGGTTGTGGCTCAGGTCATTGTTTAAAATATTGGTTCAAGTGGGAAGTCATAAAGCTGTGACTTTCATACATACTTTCAACATGTCATACAATGTAAAGCATCTTCTAAATGAATCTTTGGATGTAGGACCAAGGTCTTGTGTTTGATTAAGGACCTTCTTGGCATCCACTTCAATCATCTTAATTGTATAGGTCTTTTATACTTTAAAAGTATTGATTTCGTTAATGTGGAATAAGAACTTAAAAATATGTGTGACATAATCTTGAGTGTAGAATCATTCTAGACTGAGAAATTCTCTCCCAAGATCTTTTTCAGATTACCCCATGACTAATTCGGAAAGTTTTTAAAAAACTCTTTCCAATGTACTTTCCATCCAAAAACAACCTGCCTTCTTTTTCTACTCCTCTTTTGTAATATTTAATTAAATTATGTGAATACTAACAGCATACAGCTGTCAGAAGCATGTTGTCATAAACGGGTTTGGGAGCCAACACAATGGCTCTTGGTAAATAGCAGTTGGTGGCAGCTGAAGTACAGTGGCATATTAGCAAGTATGGTAACTCCGAGTTGAGCACATTCACTGAATCATGGGCAACTGTCAGTATATTTCACATGGGGAACAGAGGACATCTGCTCTTCTGGTGAGGTAGTTACGAGGAATTCAGCTGCAATTTAATCCATAGCAGCAAATACCACTAACGAGGTCCACAGTGTGGATGGGTCAAGGTGTTCCAGAAGGATTTGTGGAAGGCGTGGAATGTTGTTACGGGCTAGAAATGTGGGTGAGATTCAGGAAGGGAAGGGGTGTGTATGTGAGAGAGAGAGAGAGAGAGAGGGGAAAGACAAAGAGAGACAGAGTATAGAGTAGTCAGGAAATGGCCAGATGTTCTCAATAAGGGAAATAAGTGCGTTTCCTTATAATACCAAAAACAAACAAACAAACAAACAAAACGAACAGTCAGATAGACCGTATCCTATTTAAAATCTTTTTCAAAGTTCTCCCTTGTGAAGGAAATCTCAAACCAAGTGAGCTAGGTAAAGATTTTTATTGACTTCCTAGTGTAAAATCATTCTGACAGAAATCCAGACATTTCATTTCCCACATAGTCCCTCCCTAGAAAATGAGAGGCTACCCTATTTTAAGAAAACTGCCAGGGAAGCATTTATGATTTTCCTCAGTGGCATACTCTGATATCCTGACTGACCCTCTTTAATAACTCTTTACATATCTGAAAATGATACTTAAATCTTTCTTCCAATATCTAGGCTGGGATATCCCAAAATAGTATAACTGTCTTTTCATGTTTGTCTATTTTAAACCTACCAAGTAGAAAAAAGGAGCAATTAAGAAGCACAGACCTATTTCCCATCCACAGTTTTCAAGTTAGCCGTAGAGTGAGTCCATAATGTGTGTGAATGTGCGTTCTGTATGTGTGTCTGTGTCATATGCATGTGTAAACATAAAAATGTGTTTAAAACATAGTGTATAAGTATATACACACATGTGTACACACACACACTACACTTTTGGATAGACAAAAAATAGGGACATCTGATCAGATAAAGGTGCCAAAGCCATCCTTGCAGGTATAACTAGAAAGTTCAAATGGTGAGTTTCTGTCCACTGGCATCACCTGCCTGTAGGAAAAGTTGATTTTTTGATACCCTTTCACCTCAACCACTCTGATCCTTTCAGGCCACTTCCTCCTCTTCCTTCTTGTACTCTGTACCCTGTTACAGGTTAAACAAGATCTGACCCTCATATCAACTTGCTAATCTCCCCTAATTACTAAAGTTGGTTTACTACTAAAAATGGGTTGAGGTATTAGTCTCTTTGGGGTTATTTGTTCCTTAATGCAGGACACTTGGAGATGAAAGGCCTTGAAGAGCCAAAGTTTGGACTTTAATGTGCGACCAAGTGTTATAAGGGTTAATCATGATATACCCAGGGGTGTCCAACTTGTGGCCTGTGGGCCTCATGCTGATTTTTGTGATGACTTTTTTGTTATCTCTGGTGTTGGATATCATGAAAAGTATACATGGGCTTTCTTTTGCTAATCAGCTTTCCGTAGTGTTTGTGTATTTACTGTGTGACCCAAGACAACACTTACTCTTCCAAAGTGCAACAGAGAGAAATAAAAAAGGCTTGGACACCCCTGGACGATACACCAAAATTTCACTGATGTACCTACAAGGTTAGTCCAAAATAGATGGATATATTTCTGTATTCACGGCTTATTCAGAGTACTCCCTTGCAGTGGAAATAGAATGTAAGGCACACATATGAACTACATATATAACTTAAAATTTTTAGTATTCACATCAAAAAAGTAAAATGAAACAAGTGATATTAATTTTAGTAATATATTATGTTTATTTAAAATATTAAATTGGTAAATAGCAGTTGGTGGCAGCTGAAGTACAGTGGCATATTAGAAAATATGATAACTCTGAGTCGAGCATATTCACTGAATCATGGGCAACTGTCAGTATATTTCACATGGGGAACGGAGGACATCTGCTCTTCTGGTGAGGTAGTTCAGCTGCAATTTAATTAACAGCAGCAAATACCACTAACGAGGTTCACAGCGTGGATGGGTCAAGGTGTTCCAGAAGGATTTATAGAAGGCATGGAATGTTGTTAGGGGCTGGACATGTAGGTGGTGATTTTTCTAATCAATATAAAAATTTGTTAGTGAGATGTTTTACATTTTTTATGCTAAGTCTTCTGAATCTGGGATATATTTTGTACAGCACATCTCTATTCAGATTAGCCATATTTCAAGTGCCTGGTGGCCATACCTGGTTACTGGCTACCGTACTGAGAAAGTGCAAGTGTAGAATCCCATGGTGAGGACGGGGAGCACGTGACGTCTGTCTTGGAACCCATGCAGAGTGGGGAGCTCGGTGCTAAACCTCCATCAGCCTGGGTGGCTCCATGGTATGCATCGGTCATGCCCAACAACTGGCTGGACTCCGAGTGTCTTGTGGAGCGAGGCTTTGGTATGCCGCTACGTTTGATTTCACCTCCGACAAAGCAGCTGGATTCCTATAGAGCACTGAATAAAGGGGATTGTTTTTCAGAATTGTTGAGCCAACAGGTATAAGAGTTGCTAGAAAATAGCCAGGCTGGAGCAGGTTTTCTATAGATTGGTTGGCACATTTTTTCCAACTTCCTAGTGGAATGTGGAGCCCTAGAATAGAAGCTCACAGCCGCATGTTACTGTGGGCACCTTGAAAGGCTTCAAGTTCCCCAAATCTGACTAGGGTAGGGGCTGTTACATGGGTCCAGGCTGGATCAGGAAGTGTCCGCAGTGGCAACCCAACTTCCCCTACTGCTCAGACTCCTAGGGAATCTGTCCAAGCACCTCTCATTGCTGAGAGACCCAAAGCCACAAGATAAATATGGTGTAATTCTACCCCAAGGTGTAGGAAAAGAGCAATGTTATTTTGGTATTAAAACAAATGTGTCTATCTTGTGAGTATAATGCAACATTCTCTTGCATTCAAACAAAATTTTTAAAGTTGATACAAAAACAGATGGGCATATTTTCCAGAAACATGTGATAATCTAATACCCGCATGTAATTTGTAAAGATCGTATCAGGGTAATTGAGATATACATCACCTTAAATATTTGTCTGTATGACAAAAACATTCAAATTATTCTCTTGTAGTTATGCTGCAGTATATAATAGATTATTATAAACTACAGTCACCCTACTGATCAAACACTAGGTCTGATTTCTTCTATCAAACTGTTTATTTGTAGCCATTAATCAATCTTTCTTTCCCTTGCATTTTAAAACGAAAAACACTAGTCTCAAAAAAAAAAAAAAAAAAAAGGAGAAAGATTTGAGCTCACAGTGAATTGCTTTGGGACACATCATCTTTTGCCTCAGGCTGGGAGTGTATTTTCCATTGCTTGTGAGGAATACTTATATAAGCATTGCCTTTCCTCTTTGGCCTACCACACTTCATCCAGTCTGGAGCTTAATGCACCTTCAGGTTCCAGAGAGCGCGCAAACAGGCAAGGAAACTCTGGCAAGGGCATAATTATGAAAGGGGAGGGAAGTTTCTTTGAAATCAGTGTTTTGAAAGAAAAGGGACAACCACTATCAGTTGAGATTAATTTCAGTGGAAATTTGGTTCAAAATACATAGATGTATATGTATACGCGTATACATATGCATACACACATGCACATTCATACATATTCTTTTCTTCAGAGTAGCCAAAGCTCTTTTTTTCCCTCCTATGTTCATTTTAGTTTTAATATTACTTTTATGGAAATTTGTTGAATAGGACTATGTGGGATAGTTGTTTTACTCCTTTTAGGATTCTAATTTGTATTTGAAATGTCTTGTAACATTTTTTGTCTTTCCTTTGGTTTTAAGATGAATGCATATTGTGAGATTGAAGAAGGTAATAATATATAATCATTATATTATTATACAACAATATAGGATACTTGACTGAATAAGATAAAGTTATCTACTAATACTGATATTAATACTGTTTTAGAATCTTTTATAACTATTGCTAGTTTTTTTTCTGAGGGAAAATACCTTAGGAATAAAGAATTATGCTTTAGATGATTAATTGCAAGAAAGATGAAATATGTGTCTACTGCTTACACATTATAATTTTATCTATGTCACAGTTGCAGTTGAAAAAAGATCGAGTTCAATGGTTGCAGAAATGATTTAGCACGGAAAAAACTGAAGTTAGAAAAAAGTAACTTGTTAATAAATAAATAATGCAGATGAACAGAACAGAGGCTGTTACCCTTTATTCTGGTAAAGGTCTTACGATTTAGGGTTAAGAAATATACAACATTTTTTGGCTCGGCGCCTGTGGCTCAATGGGCTAAGGCTCCAGCCATGTACACCTGAGCTGGTGGGTTCGAATCCAGTCGGGGCTGCCAAACGACAATGACGGCTGCAACCAAAAAAAAAAAAAAAAAAATGGCTGGGCATTGTGGCGGGCACCTGTAGTCTCAGCTACTTGGGAGGCGGAGGCAGGAGACTCGCTTGAGCCCAGGAGTTGGAGGTTGCTGTGAGCTGTGATTCCACAGTGCTCTATCCAGGGTGACAGCTTGAGGCTCTGTCTCAAAAAAAAAAAAAGAAATATACAACACTTTTTGCTGACACTCCTGAAATCTAGTGACTGTGACAGATAGTACTCACTGATTGATCACAGTCCTTTTTTTCTACTGCATTTAGACATAGCCTCAAAATACTTTTAAATCAGCACTTGGTATATTCAGATGGAAACTTATTTAATGTGTATATTCTAGATACACTCTACTAAGGCAGCAAGTAGGTAATGTAAAAAAAAATATAACTTTAGATGGCTTTTTCAGTAATGCTTCTCTGAAAAATAAAGGGTGGGACCCAATAATTCATCAGATTCTCTCCAGCCTCCAAAGTCCAGGCCTTCTATGATATTGAGTTTAAAGAAATAGCATTAGTGTAGTGACTCTCAACCTTGATGGCAAGATCTCAATGGCTGTGATGTGTTGGGCTGCTTATGGCAAATGTTTTGCCTTAATGAAGAAGTGGAGTTTGCTCCTAGTCTCTAGGAATAGCACAGAGCCTGCAGCCCACGACCCAGGCCCACTCATGGGAATACAGAATTCAGAAGCACCTGTCACTCAGCCTCTCCACTCAAGGTGCTAAAGACACTGTGAACTGCTGTGGCTTGAGACAACAACCAGGTGAATAGTGTGTTTTGAACTGGCTTCCTCCGGAAGAATTCACTGCAGTCCGTTAGACTCCATCTCTCCACCAGTCATTTCAGAAGTCAGCCCTGGGGAAAGCCTGACTCAGAATGCTTTGGGACATCAGTGCTGAAGGGTTTAATTAAAGAAAGCCAACTCTGGAAGGATGTCAAGCAGGCCCCCAACACAGTGGATAGACAGTGTCTGACTCACAAGGAATGACACACAGGAGAACTCTTGTTCAGAAAAGTATCCGTTTTCTTATTAAGAACCGAGAGAACTTGTATTGTACTTCCCAGAAAGGGTTAATCTTTCCGGGGCTGTCTGAGTTCAGGTAGCCACACGGCCACACTGTGTAACCACCTGGTGGGGGGGGACATTTGGCACTTTTTTTTTCTTTATTGTAAACGGGTAGGTCCAGGTGTATTTCAGGAAGGAAGTTAGAATGTTGGGGGGTGATGGGTGGTGTTGGGGGGTGTTGGGTGGTGTAACACCCTCTCTCCTGTGCGTAGGCACTGTCATTCTTTAGCCAAAAGGAGTTTATTCACACTCACATTCTTCATTGCCAGAATAACAATTCCCTCTCCTCTGTCATCTATCCTGGGCAGAGGTGAAGGGTGGGGGAGGATTAAATACTGAGCGTCTATTAAGAGATCACTTTGCTCCTTTCTGGTCCTCTTTTTAGCCTGTGTTTCAGTCTCTCAGGAAGCTCTTTGGAGGAATGAACTTCATGTGAAGCCGCCTTGAGAAGTCTCAGTTCCTTTCTTGGGGAGTGGTCCTGAAGACTTTTTCTTGACAATATGCTCACCGGTAGGAAACAAGTCAGGGTGGCAACAGGAAATTCCTGAGGAAAATATTTGTTCTAGAACATTCTTAGGTAGAAATTCTGAGGGAAGAGTTCAGGGTAGTCCCTGGTCAAAGGTAGAATACAGGGAATATAGAAGAGCCTCAGCCTGTCCAAGTGAAGCTGTGGGGCTAGTGAGTTAACTGGGGAAGGGAGAGTTACTTAAAACCACACCAACTGGATAAAGTAGCAGAGAACTGGAAAGGAGAAAATATGCTTCCAGGGTTTCCAAAAACAGGAAGAAAGAAATGAACCTGTCAGTAGTTATTTTCTCAATTAAAAGTTAATCTCAAGTGAAACAGTGGGAAAAATATTACAAAACAAAAGGCATGTGTGATTAACGAGAGGGTTAATCAGGTCATGAGCATCAATGGTTTGATAAACCATATTTTAAAAATGACATTTATGGAATTGGTGTTAACTTCGGAATCAAATTCGATAATGAAAGAGCTACACTGCAATAGCTGGATTTGTGGTTTCAAAGTGATTGATCCTGAATGATAAATATATCTTTGGTAGGTTGTCAGCCATTCGCCAGAGCTCACTGGACAGCCTGAAGTAGACAGGCTTTTTTTCACTTAAAACTAATATATATATATTTTATTTTTTGCATATATCTTTTAAAATACTTATTCTCTTAATATTTATAAACTTGATTCTGTATTCTGATTTTTTTCCCCAGTAATGTAAAGTTGCCGTGAGCAGTTAGTCAATCTTCATATGGTTGTAAATTTTTTTTTTTTTAAAGACAGAGTCTTACTCTGCTCCCAGGCTGGAGGGCAGTGGCCCAATTATAGCTGACCACAACCTTGAATTTCTGGGCCCGGGGGATCTTCCTGCCTCAACCTGCTCAATAGCTAGGACTGCGGGTGTGCGTCACCAAGCCTGGTTATTTTTAAAAATTATTTTTAAGTTTTATGTGGCGTCAGGGTCTTGCTATGTTGCCTGGCTGGCCCCAAGAAATCCTCCCACCTCAGCCTTCCAAAGCACTAGAATTATGTCATAGTGCTTAAGACTAAGTAATATTCCACCTAGAGACTATGTAAGTGTGCTTTGTGTTGGATTGAAATTGTTTCAGAGGGTACTTTCTTTATTCCAGATAACCTGCTGTGAAGATCTTTGCCTACTACACCTTTTCCCTTACCTCAGATTATTTCCTTAGAATTATTTTTGGAATAGGATGAGTGAAAGAAATACGCATCTTGCTGATTCTTTATCCTGTTGTTAAATCAATTTTTAAAACAGTTATCTGATTTTCACATGGTGTAGTAAGAGCGGCCACTTGTGCCTAAATGAGGCTACACAGATTGAAGGATTCCCTAGATTTTAGAGCAACTGGAAGTGATTCTCACAGGAGGTGATGTGAGTCATCTTCTGGGAATCCTGGTCTTGAAAAATATTTTTAATGAATTCTTATGGAAAAAGTAGGAAAAGCATCTGCTAATCAGAAGACAAGTTTTAGAAAGACTTACTAGATGGATTTGTTTTTTCAGGTTTGCATTATCTTATGCAATCACTTAAGGGCCTAAAAACTGAGGAAAAGTAAAAGAAATTTTAATACGTGGAATCTTGTTTTAAAGAAGACAGCCCCTAAAAATGCCTTACACAAAGTGGAGGCTCGATAATATTTTTGAGTAAATGAAGTGCTGAGGGAAATTTGTCATTGACAGTAACCCTGAAGTGAATTTATTTGGGTCATGTGGTAGAAATTAGACTGTTCTGCTTCAAGTTTCAGATATTTTTTCCACCCAGGTTTTCTTAAAATGAGGTATGCTTCTCCAGTGACAGCCTATATTTGCAAACACTGTAACAAAACACTTTTTAAACTTAATAATAAATACACAACCCTTCACATCCAAACCCTTGTGGAAAAGGGAAATAGTTTTGCAAAGAGGGAATTCTTGCTATTATAAACTGTTTGGAGCAGGAACTATTTAAAAGCTCACAACTTTAATAAGTGAAGGAGACATACTGATGTAAACCACAAACATGGTTAGCGCATGAGATCATTCAGACTCCTTCTCACCTTCAAAACAAAAGGTTTCCCCTCTTCACTAATTGCCCCCCCCCCTTTTTTTTTTGACAACCACGTCAAATTTTCCTGGCTGTGGCCAGGGAGCAGTGCTCCAACTATTAAGCTGTGTGAGAACAGTGAACTTGGTCAGCAAAGATCATTTGTCTCCAGTTGTCAACAAAGGCTTGTTTTACTAGGAACAATGACTACGCAGGTTTTGTGCAGAGTGTTGCGTGCAAAAGCGTTAATCAGTAAGCAGCTTGAGCCATATTCCGAATCTCTTTTACATAGTTATTTTGCTCTTTAGGGATGATTGTTGTTTCTGTCAATTGGCACCATCTGAAAAAGAAGTTCATCAGTATGCTGGGATGCTTTCTGCATAGCAAGACCGACTCAGTCCTCTGTTTCTTTCTTTGGGTTCTCTTTAATCAGTTTTCACCAGCATACAGCCCCGTTATTATTGATGTTTAAGGACAGCAAAGTGATTAAATGATAATGATCTTGGTTTGCATCCAAGATAACAAATATTTCTAGCTTGGGGAATCCTGCAGGGTCCCTACTGGAGCGCAGTTTTTACACACCCATCCTCGTGTTCACATACTCACACGCTCACAGAAGACGTCGGTTCTGAGGAGTACAGGAGGGAGGGCCTCTGGCTACTGGAAAGGGTGCCCATCCAGAGCCAGTGGGGTGAACTGGGGCTGCGGGAATTCTTCTGCTCTGTTTGGCACTTGCCAAAAGTGCTAAATCACTACAAGAAACATTCAGAGCTTAATTTCAGCATGGCTGAAATCAAATTGTTAGAAACTTCAAAGCTGATAAAAGTTTTAATCTGAGTCTTCAGTAGGGGCACACATAGGAGCCTTTTCCCTGAACACATGTTTCAGGGGACTCTCTTCAACTTTTACCATTTAGTGAACTCATTATCATATTTTCTTTAAGTCTAGGGGATACAGCTGTCCGAGCCTAACTGAGGCAGGTGGGACTGATGCCATAGAGAGTATACAGTTGTGTCTTTGAGTCCTTCCAACTCTAGAGCGTCCTTGTGAGGACATGAAGAGCTTGGACTGTGAGATGTGTAGTCACTGGAATGACTTTAAGCAAATCACTTAAGCTCTTAATATTAACAATAAGGCTATCAACACCGGCACACCTCACTTGATTGTGTTTCAATGTATTGTACATTGCAGATACTCTGTTTTTCACACACTGAAAGTTCGTAGCAGCCTTGTCTTGATCAGGTCCATTGGCACCATTTTCCCAGTGGCCTGGGCTCACTTCATGTTTCTGTGTCATGTTTTGGTAATTCCTGCAATCTTTTGAACTTATCCATTCCTATGATATTTGTTATGGTGATCTGAGATCAGTGATCCTTGACGTTACTATTGTAATTGTTTCATGGCACCATGCATTGGGCCCATATAAGACTAAAACGGCAAACTTAACCGATAAATATTGTGTGTGTTCTGACTGTTCCACTTACAGGCTGTTCCCCATCTCTTATCTTCTCCTTGGGTCTCCCAATTTCCTGAGACACAACAATGTTGAAATTAGACCAATTTACGTTCCTATAATGTCCTCTAAGTGTGTAAGTGAAAGGAAGTCACAAGACTCTCACTTTAAAGCAAAAGCTAGACATGATTAGGGTTAATGAGGAAGGCAAGTCGTAAGCTAAGATAGCCCTAGAGTTAGGCTTTCTTGTACTACTCAGCCAAGTCTTGAATGCAAAGGAAAAGTTCTTAAAGGAAATTAAAAGTGCTGTGCCAGTGAACACATCAATGACAAGAAAGTGCGACAGCCTTGCTGCTGATATGGAGAAAGTTTTAGGGGTGTGGCTAGCTAGGACAACATTCCGTTAAGCCAAAGCCTAATCCAAAGCAAGGCCCTGACTCTTTTCACTTTTGTGAAGTCTGAGAAAGGTGAGGAAGCTTCCGAAGAAACGTCTAAAGCTCAAAGAGGATTATGGGGTTTAAGGAAAGAAGCCCACGTCCATTGCATAGAAGTACAGGGTGAAGCAGCAAATGCTAATATAAAAGCTGCAGTCACTTATCCAGAAGATGTGGATAAGATAATTCATGCAGGCGTCGACACTAAACAACACAATTTCAGTGTAGAAGAAACAGGCTTCTATTGGAAAAGACACATCTAAGGTTTTCCTAGCTAGGAAAGAGAAGTCATTGCCTGGATTCAAAACTTCAAAAGAGAAGCGGACTTTCTTGTTAGGTGCTAATGCAGCTGCTGACTTTAAGTTGAAGTCGGTGCTCATTCACCATTCCTGTGAGCCTCTGGCTCTTACAAATTATGCCTAATCTATGCTTGCTTTATAAATGGAACAGCAAAGGCTAGGTGGCAGCACATCTCTTCATGGCATGGCTTGCTGATTATTTTAAGCCCATGGTAGAGACCTTCCATTCAGAAAAAAGGTTTCTTTCAAAATGTGCTGCTGATTGACAATGCGCTTAGTCCAATAGCTCTGATGGGGATTGATAAGGAGATGAATCTTTCAATGCCTGCTCACACAATATCCATTCTTCAGCCCATGGATCGGGGAGTAATTTTGACTGTCAAGTTTTATTATTTATTATTAAGAAATATATTGCGTAAAGCTATAGCTGCTATAGGTAGTGGTTCCCCCTATGGTTCTGGGCAAAGTGAATTTCCAAAAACCTTCTGGAAAGGATTCACTTTTCTAGATGCCACTGAGAATATTTGTGATTCATAGGGGGAGATTGGGAGAAGTTGACTCCAACTCTCATGGATGACTTTGAGGAGTTTGAGACTTCTGTGGAAGAAGTAACTGCACATGCGATGGAAATAGCAAGAGTGCTTGAATTAGAAGTGGAGCCCGAGGATGTGACTGAATTGTGGCAATATAGTGGTAAACTTTAAGGGATGAGGACTCGTTTCTTATGGATGAGCAGAGAAAGTAGTTTCTTCAGACGGCTGCTAATCCTGGTGACGATTATGTGAACATTGTTGAAAAGACAACAAAGGATTTAGAATATTATATAAAATTAGTTGACAAAGCAGCAGTAGGGTTTCAGAGAACGGACTCCAATTCTGAAACAAACCTTTACTGTGGGTGAATATCCAACAGCATTGGATGCTACAGAGAAATCTTTCATGTAAGGAAGAGTTCATTAAATCAGCAAGCTCCATTGTTTTCATATTTAGAGAAATGTCCACAGCCACCCTACCCTTAGCAACTACCACCCTGCTCAATCAATAGTCACTAACAATCAGGCCAGATTGTGATTTGCAAAAGCCTCAGATGATCATTTTTTAGCAATAAAGTATTTTTAAATTAAATTATGTACATTGTCTTGGTGGAATAATGATCTTGCATGCTTAATACTATGCTATAGCAGTGGTTCTCAACCTTCCTAATGCTGCAACCCTTTAATACAGTTCTTCATGTTGTGGTGACCCCCAACCATAAAATTATTTTTGTTGCTACCTCGTACCTGTAATTTTGCTACTGTTATGAATCGTAATGTAAATATCTGATATGCAGGATGTACTCAGGTGACCCCTGTGAAAGGGTCGTTCGATCCCCAAAGGGGTTGTGATCCACAGGTTGAGAACTGCTGCACTATAGCATAGTGTTAACCCAGCTTTTATATGCACTAGGAAACCAAACCATCCTTGTCACTTGCTTTATTGTGGTAATCTGGTGTACCAAACCTGAACTATTTCTAAGGTGTGTCTGTGAGGTATTAACATAATCATAGCTTGTCACTGTTTAACCTCTTAGATTCTGTGGTGGGCATATTATATGCTATCTCACTTAATCCTCACAACAAGACGGTGAGATACTTTTGGTATATCTTGATTTTACATATGAGCAAATAGAGATACAGAAGGGTTAAAAAGTCTTGTCGAAGGTGAATACCTACTACAGGGCAGTGAAATGGCTGAATCTCTTGAACTGTAGTTATGCCTTGGTGCCACCTGCCTTTTCTTGGTGTGATGCCTTCTATGTCAGGATTCCTGCTTCTGCTGGGTTGAGTGGATGAAGTGAGAAAGGAAGATTGAGCATGAATCTCCTCAGATTCTGAAGGTAACCTGTGGGTAGGTTTTAACTTCTAATGATTGGGGAGGAAGAGTGGGGGTGCAGACCTAAGTTAGAACTAACATTCTAACTAGTCACTGGTCAAAGTGGTTTATGGTAGGTGGTCTATGTAGGGGGACAGCAGCGAGAAACAGATAGGTAAACAAAAGGCTGAGGCATCTCATAGAAGAGCTTCACTCAGGAAGGGACCAGGAAGTAATAATACTCGTGACAAGGCAGCAAAATCCATGTGAGGTTCTAGTGAATCACGTTAGTTAAAGATCTTTCACTCTGAACACGGGTGTATGAGGATCTGTACAGCTGGACCTCAGCAGTCACAGCAAGTCTTGGAGTAAGAGTCTTTGGAAATGTACCTTGGAGCATTGCATAAGCCCTGCAGGCTTCATTGTCCTTAAATAAAACTTCCCTTGGCCAAAGATGAAGGGGGTTGAAGGAAGTTCTGGGTTCCTCAAGACTGGCTAGCCTGGGATACTGCCTGAGCGGGAGGGGTAGGGAGAAGTTCCTGGCATAAATTACAGATGTTTTAGGAGGGGACCTGGCTAGTGCCTCGTTTGGGGGGTTCTATTCTGACAAGCAGCTGGCGGTAACTTTTGGGTGTTTGAATGGAGTCTATCACCAGAGAAGCAGTCGTTAACCAGCAGCATCTGGGAATCACTTTATTTGTCAGATTTGAAAAGTGAAGACTATGAGAACACTCTTTCTTGGAAAAAGGTGTCACTTGTGTATTTACACCTCTGGTGCCAAAGTTCTCAGCTATTGGAGATCGTCCTCTTTACTTACTTCACTAAGTATTGTTGTCACATGGTGGTAGTAGTAGTCTTGAGAGTAGAATAGCTGGTGACATACTAGAAACAAAAATGAAATTGGCCCAAACACAAAAACATTTTGCCCACACATGGCTTCCACCACTGGCGGTATAGTAGGATTAACAGTCTACTCTTTGGGAAGGCCAAATTTCCCTGGGTAATTTTAACACTACTTATTTACATCCTAGTGCCAAATGTTTAAATGCAACTCAGTAGATTTAAATTATAGAATGGAGAGAAAGAATACAAATGTCATAGATAGCCCCCTAATTTTAGATGACTTTTCTAGCTCTTCCCCAACTTTCCCATCTTTACTATTGGGTACCTCCAGAACCCTCTCATAACTCTTATTTTTTTTTGTAGCAGTCTACCTATTGTTAGTCCTTATATAATCTTTAGAAAATTTCTTGTATATTGACTTCCAAACAAACCACTAAGGTAGAGATTATTATCCCTATTTTCAGCAGCACATTGAAATTCAGAGAGGTTAGCATGTTGCTGAAAGTCACACAGCCAGTTAATGGCAGAGTGAGGATAAGAATCTGAGGACATGTAATACTGAAGGTAGGCTCCTTGTTTCATTTCTAACAATAATCTTTTGCATTGTAAGATAGCACGTTAAATCATTCTTTTTATTTTACTAGTTGAATTAACTAAGTAATTGTTTGAGATACAATGTACCTATATAATTTACTATCTTAAGTGTATGGTTTGATGATAATAAATACATTGATATTCTTTTTCTCCCTTGTCATCTTTTAAGAAAGATTTTAGAAAAATTGGTTCTCTTGATTTCTGGTAACTCAGAAAAAGTGTTTTTTGTGTAAATTGCCTGAGGAAGAACAGAAGGAAAGGCTTCAGCAGGAACATGATGCCAACCACAGGGCCTCTGTCAGCTTTGATGTAGACCTTCAGGTAGGTTCACTTGAAGGACATCCTTCAAGAGTATTTCCTGTGAAGGTAGAATCATTCATTAATCCTTTTTATGAAAGTCTGTGAATGGTAAAAATTTTGATCTTGGAATATCTGAAAATGTCTTTATTTTGCCTTAATGAAGTGATACTTTAGTTGGGCATAAAATTCAAGACTGATGGCTATTTTCATCAGAACTTTGAACATTTTATTATTTTCAGCCTTGATGTTTACTTTTTCAGACATTTGCTGATCACCCAGGTGGCTGTAGTTCCTTTATGAGTCTTGCTTTATTCTGATGTCTTCCCTTTCATCACAGTGTAGCTAGATGTGGATTTATCTTTATTTATCCTGCTCATGATTTTCAATGTAAGGACTTATTTCGTTCTTCAATTCTAGAAGATCTCTCCAAATAGTCTATCTTTGTAATTCTCTCCATTCTTTTTTTTTTTTTCCTTCTTATGAAATTGTTAATATGTCAGAGCCTGCCAGTCTGTCTAACTTCCAGGTCTCCTAATTGAACCTTAATTTTAAAGAAGAGTCTTTCCCCTCTGTGATTCCTTTGAGGTGAAGTAAGACAGCGCCACCTTTGCATTATCTTCTAACTCGTTATTCTTTGTGAATGCGTCACTTACAGATTTTAATTCATCTGTTGAATTTTTCCAGTTTCATTGACTAGTTCAGTTTTATTTCGGTTGGTGAAACTTTCACCTGGTTTCCCAGGCCCAGTCCATAATTAGGTGTTTATTGTTTCCCTGCTCTGCAATGACTTGGGAAATATCACGGATTCATGGAGCAAAAAGGCAGCCTGACTCAGCTCTTCTCTTAGATTCCTTCCTTCCTTCTCTAGGACCACAAATGCTGGTGGACCTGGAGCCCCAGATCGTAGGGCCTCCTTGTTTGGTACGGCTTCCTTTTAAAAATGGGCGGGGATTTGGATATTTGCAGAAGAGGGCAGGGCCCACCTTTGTCCTTGGCTTCAAGGAGTAAGCTGGACGCTCACCCATCTAGCAGTTGGCTTCTAGTGTTTCTTGAAGGCCAGTTTCTGTGGCCCCTGCCTGCTCCTGGCTTGGAGTTCAGCCTTTCTTTGAATTCGGTCCCATTCTCTTTCTATTCCTTTTTTGGTCAGTGGAGATCTATCATGCTGTTGAGACTGATTTTTTTCCTTTAAAAATTAAATTTTAAACTGTAAAATATCTTTGGATCAGAGGGACTGTTTTAGAGCTTGAATTTACCCAATAGACTTGACCTGAGCCGTACCATTTCATTTTTCCCGTCTGCCTCTCTTTGACATCTTTTCCCCAGGAATGCCGAGGTCCTGTCCTATCACTTTCTCTCATCCTTTCCTCCTTCTCTTGCACAATTGCTTCAGACGCTCAGGGATTTACTTTCTTCCTGGCGTTACCCGGATTGGGCAATGCTCAGAATCAATTTCAGAGCTCCTCCTTCAGTGTAAATGTCAGTGTTATCTCAAGTTAGGGAGAATAATATTAAGAAATAAGTAAGTTTACAGAAATTATTCTTAAGAACCAATTTTCAGGAGATGTGACATTTGATATGATGTGTACTCAAGTATAAACTTCCACTCAGCTTTCATGTGTGTTGTTATAAGATAGCTGAAAAGGCTTCATGGGTTGTTAGGGTTCTCCATCTTTTTCTTTTAAATAGGAAATAACATTGAAATAAAAACTTACTTTATAGCAAATCTTTTGGAAAAGCAAATGTCAGTAAAACTGGAAATATTTTATTTTATTTTCACATCTTAATAATCAACAGAACCAGCAAATATCCACGCTTCAGGGCACTTTCAAATACACCCTGAGTTCTTTAGGCTTAAGAGTAACATTGTACTGTAGGCAACATTTCCATCTCTCCTTTAAGATCTGCTCACAACCCACCAACTCTCCTGTCATTTAAGTAGGTCGTGCCCTGTTGCTCAGAACCTGAACTCTGGTACAAGTACCTGGTTGTGGTAACCATCCAAGGTTAAATAACTTGAAATTCTTTCTGGAAGTATAATAGTTTGATAGCAACTCTTCTTTTCAAAATTGTTGTATATGGCTTAAAAACTGTTCTTAGAATCTTTTGCAAATATGTGTACACAGACAAGTTTTTACACAAGGTAAAAACAAGTCTTTAGTAGAAGCAAATCTCTAACTCTGGTCCATTCCTTCTGCTCTCCTCCTCAGAGGGAGCCAGTATTGTTTTCTTGTGTATCCTTCTTGAGATTTAGATTGACTTTTTTCGCAAATGGCAACATATATGTTATGAATCTTGTATTTCACACCTAATAATTTTTATTCCCTGTAAGTGTATACAAAAGTGGCTCATGTTTTTCTTTACATTAAAGTAGTTAACTATTGCTAGACTGTTCGGGTATTCACCAAAGGACTATGCAGGAAATGTTTAAAGTCCATCACACATTTGTTTGATTTTAAAGTCGACTCAACTATCTTTATTCGGCTTTCCTGGTGGGTAGATTTTGAAACCTCATGTTCAGGAAAGTAACAGAGGAGTTCCGCTCCCAAGCTGCCTCTTCAGTTCTGTGTTTCCGACAATAGGTGGCACCAGCAATTTCTGTATTTGGGCTGTATGTAGACGGAAAGCATCATCATTTTGATCATTTTTCATTTCATATCGTTGTGTTCACAGATTGTTAAGAGCAAAGATGTGTTTACCTGAAAGCCTAGAGGCTTGCACATGCGTGAATGCATACGTGGGGGATTAAGAAGCACTTCGTAGCGAGGCACCTGTAACACGATGCTGTCTCTCTTCCCTTGCTCAGGCCTGTGATTGTAGCAGTCATCTAGTGAGACCAGACATTTAGTTAACACATTCGATTTAACTAATTATGAACACAATTTTGTATACAAGACAGATCTCTGCAGGAGAATCTTTGGAGATTTATTTTGGTGGAAATTTGGTCTTGGCCACACAATGAGAGGAGTTCCGTCCTCTCAGAATTTAAGCTGTTGGGGTCACACTGACAGTTCTCCATCACTGCCCAGCTCCTCTTCCTCTCCCATGACCCCTGTCAGCTGTGCTTAGAGGTCCCATCGGCATTTAAAACGCAGCAGCATTTTATTTTTTTATTTATTTTATTTTTTTTTATTGTTGAATCATAGCTGAGTACATTGGTGCAATCAAGGGGTACAATGTGCTGGTTTCATATACAATCGGAAACATTTTCATCAAACTGTTTGACATAGCCATCATGTCATTTTCTTAATTATTGTATGACGACTGCAGCAGCATTTTAAAAATAAATTTATTCATTATTCTCCAGAGAGCATTTTAAAAATAAATTTATTCATTATTCTCCAGAGAGCACAGTTTAGACTGCTCTTCACCAATTTCTCATTCATCTTTTGTCTTTCAAAAGATTCTTGCCTTTCTGCTCTTCAACAGTACGAGGCCGATCCCTCTGTAACTGTGCCATTCTCCTGACTCTCCTTTTGTTCCTGCAGGCGTGGGGAGAATAGTTCTCCCGACTTGAGGATGACAAGTTGAGAAAGTGAGCCTCAACAAGCTTTTCTAAGTCACACGCGTACTGACCCCGACAAACTATGTGATCCCGGATAGGTTTGACACGAGCGTAGTCTGATGTCACCACCCTCTTGCCTGAATCTCTGAGGTCCATGGCCAGACTTCAGAGATGAGGAAGTGAAGGGCGGTTTTATGGCCCTTCGCAGCATGGGTTTTTAATTGAATCAGCATGCCTTCTCTCTTGCTTTTCCTTCCTGCAGGGAGTTTCAAGCTCCTTGGTGTCACCTGGCTACGTGATTTGGTTTCATCCTATGATACTGTTGAGTTTTTGTGTTTATAAAACCTTTGATCTTACAGAAGTCCTACATAGGCCTGCTGCATATCTTTATGCGAAGACTTTATAAATCCCACGGTTCTGGTTCCCCAAATCTTCCTTTGTTCTTTGTAAAGCAGTACTGGGTTCTTCGAGTTACTGGCTTCTTATGGTATTCAAATCACTCCTTCAGTCAGTGAGATACTTGCACAGAAACCCGAGAGCATATATTCAGAATTATGAATATTCTTTGCACCCAAACTTCTAACTGATATGTCCATTTTTTTTTTTTTTTGGAGACAGAGTATCACTTTTTTTGCCCTTGGTAATGTGCTGTGGTGTCAGAGCTCACAGCAACCTCCAACTCTTGGGCTTAAGCGATTCTCTTGCCTCAGCCTCCCAAGTAGCTGGGACTACAGACGCCTGCCACAACGCCCAGCTATTTTTCTGTTGCAGTTGTTATTGTTGCTTGGCTGGCCAGGGCTGAGTTCAACCCACCAGCCTATGTGTATTTGGCTGGCGCTGTTACCACTGTGCTATGGGTGCTTAGCCCACATTTTTCTAGTATCTCAGGACAGGGTTCCACACCAAAGAGGCCAGTACACTCCTGGAGTCATTGCCTTTTCCATAAATCCTGCGTTAGTAGCTTTTCCTAATGTTTCACTAAAGACCATTATAGTTCAGGCCTTACTTGTTTTTTCTTTGTAATATAACCTGACCCAGGACCATCTTTGAGACTCTGCCAAATTCTGCCCTGCTTTTCTAGGCCCAGGAAAGATTCCGGCCTCAGAGAGGAATACACAATAGAAGGAAGAAGAGAAAAATGAAGGTACCTGGTGAGGTTGCCAGCACTGCAGAGAAAGACCTGCGACTCCAGTGCCTCCTTTGGCACCCCTCCTCACAGCAAAGCAAAGGGGCGAAACTGCTGTGGCGCCCTTCTACAGACCCCTCCCTGTGCTAGGCTTCCTAACTCCACACTAGGACTCTTGTTTTTCTTCCAGTGATTCCCCTAATGCTTTTTTCTCACCAGATTTCATTTCTCTTTGGCTAGGATCAGTTGTGTACTTTTTAAGGATGAATAATTCTGAATCCCTTTAAAACTGGATGGGTTGATTCTCTAAGAATTTAATTCAAAATAAGTAATAATAGCCATCGCTTATGGAGGACATGGAATAAACTGGGCACTTTGCACCCATTGTGCCTTAGTCCTCATCAATAATTCTGTGTGGCAGAGACTGTTACCCCTAACTCATTTTGCTGTAGAGGAAACTGTGATTCGGAAGAATTCAGTAACTAGCCTCAGGTCACACAGATAAGGAGCAGCCAGACTAAGGAGACTTGGCTCTTCTCTTCAGACCGTGCTATCTCCAGACTTTGAAGCAATGCCATAAAGTTCTACTTCATAAAGAAGCAGGAAGCCATATAATTTTCTTATCTTGACTCTTGCTTGTTTACTCCCCTTTAGGTACAGACAGGTTGTTTCTGTGATTCAGAGTTTCAGCTAAGGCATAGTACACTTTAACCTTTTCTAGGGAAGAGCCAATATTTCTCTGTTGGAGTTTCATCAGTTGCTCTGTTCATAATTTCATGTATTCACCATATATTAATTATAATGATCACCTGTCAAACACCAGGTATAAAATTGTTAAAAAGATGTATGTGCACATATATCTTCATGGAGTTTTAGAGATTAGTTGGGAAGAATGCAGGTTATATGTGAATAAGAAAAAAATGATTAACCAAGTAAGAGACCAACATGCGCCTGTTCATTTTTACTGTCAAGCCATTGGAAGGCAGGATGAATTTGGGTATCCAATGCATAATCTGTTGCGAAGAGATACCGATATGAATACACTGCCTCGTGGGCAGGAATTAGTAATTCAAACAAGTATATGTTTAAAGTTAATTAAAGGAAAACAGTCAAATTCCTAAATAATGATTTAAATGTGCTGGAACATTGCCTATTACCCACCCATTTTATAAATGTACCTTAAAATTCTGGCCAGCAATATAATGATAATTTTTCAGGTAGGTGGCGCTAATAAGCGTTCTTAAAATCATAGAGTGTTGAGTTAGAAAATGTTGTGGGTTGCTTTGACCTTCTCCTTCCTCATTTTCCCTGAAGAAATTAAAACTGAGAGAAATTGCATATGCAGTCTTCCCCTTACTTCTCAAATTCATGACTCGTAGGATGAATAGACTCTGGTTTATTCAAGGTCTCAAGAGTTCAAGTTGTCAACATTTCACCCTCTTACACATTAGCAATGTCAATGACTTGGAAATTAATATGATATGAACTTCATGATTCTTCCCCTTAGATGTGGTTAAAGTACTGTGAGCTCATCATTAAGATGCAGTTAGTTAGCTCTTCTCTTTAGCCTGCCTTGTCTAAATTTCGTCTTCTACTACTAAATGGTTTTACTAGTTCTAGTGACTCAAAAGGCAGTTTTTACTCTGTGTGACTTTTGCAGACCACATTAAAGCATTAATGTTCCTTGTTAGGTTGCAGGAATGAGTTTTCTTAATGCCATCACTGAATTCCAGTGGAGGACGTAAATTACTCATGTATTTTCTAACGGTTAAAAAATTTTCCAGAGTCTTGGCTGTCTAGTTCCCACCATGCAGAGGTTCCATTACCAAAGTGTAATTGATATAGTTTTGACCAGCAGGCTGATACTACTTAGAAAATTAACTGAATGAAACATTGGAGTCATAGATCCTAGGCCAAAATTTCTAAGAGTCAAATAAATGAGAGACAACATTTTGGAGTTATGGAAAATTCTAAACCTGGAGGAAGAAACAACTGGTCTCGCCTTATTAACTTACTCACTTTGTGTATGTGGAAGAGCTGCTTAACCTCTTTGAGCCTCATTTCCCTCATCTCTAGAAATGAAGATAGTTGTAATAATTGCTGCTATCACTATCTCTTATAATTGTTGAGGAAATCAAATGAGATCACAAATGTGAAGACTCCCTAGAAAAATACTGTGAAGATCTATGTAAATAGTGTAATATTATAGTTTAAAAATATCGGAGCATTGATAATGATACTCAGTGTGCCAACTGTGATCAAAATCTTGGCATAGAGTTATGTATACCAGAATCTTACTAGATGGGCACTCCCAGGCTTTTAGATGTCAGTCATGTGACAAGTGTTTGAAAAATGCAAGTCACTGAAGGAACAGTTTTGCTGTTCAACATGGATGTCAGTCAATGACAATAGCTTGAAATGCTTCCTTTGTTTCAAAAAGGTTAAAAGTAGTTTTCAAAGACAGAAACAACAGAAAAAGACACAAAAATAGGTAAGGGAGGAAATGGGAAAAAGGAAGTGGGAGGAGAGAAGAGTGAAGTTAGGACCCCAAATGCATCTCATAAAGTCCTGTGTTGGTTGCTAAATGTGAGTCAGAGATTTGGTTCTGGGTTTACCTTTAGCCAATGCAATGAAAAAAACATGATCAGCTGTGTGAATCATGGTGCCCATAGGGTTCAATGGTGAAGCAAGACTATTTCTATTTAAGAGACACAAAACAATGATTTTCCCAAGAGTCCTCTGAAAGAGGACAGAGTGTGATGTACAGCATCCTATAAAACATCTCCATGGGAAACATTCACATTCTTTTTGAAGCTGTTAGTGGTGTGATGGCCAGATTGATAAATTAGTGAAAAATTCAGTGAACATGTTTTCATTTACTTGGTTATAAACACACTTTAACTATCTGTTGTGAGCAGACGTAATCTTTGAGGTCACTTTGGTTTGTTTCTTTGTTTTATGGCTTAGAGAAGTGAGGCCCACTGAGGACTGGAATCTCAAGTTTGTGCTGTGGGTTTGTACACACATCACAGCACTACGGACTCCACCTGAAAGCGTGGAGTTTGCTTTGAGGCTATTGTGCGTGATCGTGGTAGCTTTCTTTCTCTCAATATAAATACCATTTGGCACTTTCAACATGTTTCTATTTGTAAGTTTAACAGTTTACTGTGGTGGTTTATTTTTTTTTTTTTTCTGGATGTTTGTTGTAGAAGTGTAGAAGTTATTTATTTATTTTTTTTAGAAGTTATTGAATTTGATGGCATTTCCCCATATTGTTTGTTTGTTTTGTTTGCACTGTGGAAGCAACCAATAAGCCTGCAAAAATTGGATCTGAAATTTGTAGAGAACAGGTCTTCATATATCTATTTCCAACATTTGCAATTGTACTGCTGGGATGCCCCACCTCATAAAGTATCTTTAGTACTCACAAGCAGAAAAAGTAGAACAACATCAATACTTTAAGCAAACAACCCCCTCCAACCTTAATTTTGAAACATAGATGGAATTTAAAAATACTGGCTAGAAGCCGAAGGGAATTTTAGACTAGCTTCTATAGCAAGCTTATTTGCTCACATTCATGGGAAGTGACTTCTAATGTGAGCAGAGGTTGTTGAAGAGACTCTTATGGTGTTTTAGAGACTGATTAAAATAAACTTCTTTCATCAAAGAATCTAGATCAACCCTGAGGATAAACAGGGGTGGGGGGGGAAATAAGGGTGGGTCTCCAACAGGATCAGGCAGTAGGCTTGAGACATGGCAGAGAAACTTGACTCTGTATGACTACTTTAAGGTGGTGGCAGTTAGCTAATTACAGAAGGTAAATGAGAGAGGTGGTGATAAGCTGTGTCTCCTTCTAACCCGCCTGATTAAATAACTTGTTCAAAGTGTCACAGGAGAAGACTAAGCCTCAAGTCTTCCTATTCTAACTTTGAGACACGTGGAGATGTGCTGGGGTGGAGAGGAAGAAGTGGCAGTGCACATGTGAAATTCCTTTTTCCAGCTGTCTTTTTGTTTCCGAATTTGTAAAGCTAAAAATTTGGACCAGATGATCTCAAAAGGTTCCTGCTTGTGCAGTGTAGGTGCAGGAGACGTAAGTACTCAAAGAATGATCTTTCTCTTTCCTGGCAAGATCCCAGCCTACTGTAAGATCTATTACTTCTCTTCTGCTCAGGCCAGATTTGTGAATGAACATGTTGGCCCAAGAAATGGAATGCTGCATCTTTTTAATCTTAACTGACAGCAAAATGAATTTGATGTCTTTTATCTCAACACATGTACTTGCTAAGCCCATTTAAGATACAAAAAATAGACCACAATTTTAAACTCAACTTGCTAGCCCATAGTTAAAATATAATGCATTCTCTTGGAGTGGTGCTTCCCAGACCTGGTCTGTAGGGTGCTTTTATTCTTTCTTCTAAGTAGCACTCGTCTTTGACCTACACATCCAGAAACTTGCCTGCTGAATCAGTGATCTGTGCACACACTTGGCATTAGATAGTGACACTGACTTGAAATGTTTGGCAAGTTCCAGTGCTCTGGGGTTAAGCAAAACCTTGCCTGGGTCTATGTATGTTTGTTGTAGGTGGTGAGTGTTAAGTGATTCACAGAAGGAAAGGACAGGTAAACACAAGGGGATATGCATGTCATTTCTGCATGTCCATTTTGCAGGTCTGAAGATGAGTCATTGTAAGGCTTTCTGGAAGAGCCTGAGTCATGAGGAATCTGATGTCCAGAGATGTTGTCTTTGAAATAAGTGGGTGGTGGGAGGATGCTTGAGAGGTAGAATAGTGTTATGTCTGGAGGTTGCAACAGGAGAAGAGAGGAAGGTGTATTTTGCTCAGTGTCTAGAGAAGCAGCGTCCTCAATGGCACATGTCTGTGTGGCATGTAGAGCTTACAAAGTGATGGCGCATGGGAAGGAAAGGGAGAGAGGGAGAGGGGCCTGGAGGTGGCACTGGCAGCATGAATGGGCAAAAACAGATACCAGGGGGTTCTTCTGGGACCTGTGGCAAAACTCCAGCTTAGGAGCCAAAGTAGCTTCTTCCTCTTTCCCTTTCTGGCCTGTCCATGGGAAATGTGGGAGGATGGGATCCCAACACAACACACTTCACAGAACCATGTATGAAATGGAACCCAGACTCCTCAATAAGTGGCCTGCAATCTTGGGTTTGCCAGACTGATGGTCACTTTTGTTCCCAAAGTACTCTTTTGCGTAGAAGATGGAGCTCTGATAGCTGGAGACACAGAAGCTCTGAGTTGTTGTCTCAAACTAGAGACAGGCTGTGGCTTAGATCTGGTCCTCACATCCCTTTCCTCCTCTCTGTGGGAGGGAATATGAATGGTGACCTCTGGGGCTCCCTTCAATAGCTCGTAGAGGTGGTCCCAGCACTGAGGCATCCTCTGGTGCAAGGACAGGTGACGCTGGCTTTTCAGATTGTCCGACTCCTCTCCTGATGTTTGCCTTGGCCTCTTCCTTTTGTGGGAGGTACACAGTGCTTTCCTCTGCTCTTTCTGCCCCTAGTATTTCTGCGTATTATCTTTGTCCCCTTCTTTTATGGTATAATCACATGGTGACCAAAGGCAAGTATTGAATTTTCCATTGCATGTGCTGGTAGTTCTTTATTCAGACATTCTTTGATATTAAAGGATGGCTGTGGACAAAAAAAAAAAAAAAAAAAAAAAACAAAGACAAAACAACAGGTCAGGTATCTGAATTAAATCTAAAGACATTTGAAAGTCTCTCGCTTCACTAATTGTTCTTTATATTTCCATTCATCTAAGGAGAATGGGAGAAAAATATTTTCCAGCTAATTCATGAACCCTGTATTATACATGTGTTTTGCACATGCTCGAAGTTTCCAAGAAAATGCCAAATGAAAAAATAATTTATTCTTTCTCTTTTCTTTCGTTACCAATACATTTTTTGCTTAATGTTTTTAATTTTTAAATAATTTTGGTCTTACATAAAAGTTATAAGAATAATATAAAAAATTCCCATATATGCCTTTCACCTAGATTCCCTGAATTTTAACATTCTACCTCATTGTTACCTTATCATTTTCTCTCTCTGCTCTTCAAAAATGTTAAGAGTTTTGACCTACATATGTATTTTTCTCTGAAACATTTGAGAGTAAGTAGACATGTTGTCCTAAAACCTCAAAATACTTCAGTGTATTTTTCCTAGAAAAGTAAAAAGGAAAAAAGGAAAATCTTCCTCCATTTTTCCCTCTCCTTTTTTTGCTCTAGGATCCAGCCTAGAGTTACACATTGTTGTTGTCATGTCTCTTTAGTTTCCTTTAATAGTTCTTCAGTCTTATTTATTTATTTATTTTTTTACTTTGATGACTTAGCTTTTTGGCTGGTTGATTGGCTTTTGAGCTAGCAGTCTCACTAACTTTGCCCAGGCTGGCCTCAAACTCTTGAGCTCAAGTAATTCCCCTGCTTCAGCCTCTCAAGTAGCTGGGACTCTAGGTGCTTGACTTAGCATTTTTGAAGAGTGCTTTCCACTTGCTTTGCAGATGATGTTTCATGGTGAGGCCGTGGCTCTATCCTTCAGGCTGGAACATTGCAGACCTGATGTATGTTCTCAGGGCGTCCAGTCAGAAGGTATCCATTTGTCCCATGCTGGTAATGTGAACTTCTGTCCCTTGGTTAAATTAGTGTGTGCCCAGTTTCTTCACTTTAATGAATAAATATTTTGTACCCACGAATGTGTAAGTGGTTAATAAGTTTTTGATGTGAAGTTCTTTGGAGATTATTTAAATATGTTTACCTTCTGCTTTAAGTTACACTGATTATTTTATTTTCTAACTCCACCATTCCTTCTAAATATATTAGTTTTGTCATTACAAAGTAAAACAAAAATGATTATTTACTTATTTATATAGTATGCCATGGATTTTTATTTTTACTTTGGTGCATTATAAATCATTACTGTCAGTATTTTTTTTTAAATGTTCAAAATGTCCCAGATTTAGTCAGTGGGAGCTCTTTCAAGCTGCTCCCAAGTCCTTTAGAAATATCCCTATCATTCTTTGAGCAGTTCCTTATTTTCTACAAGGAAATACATCTAGTACAACAAGATGTTCTATACTCGTCTGCTACTTTCTTGTCCCAGCCCTGTAATCAGCCATTTCTGCAAAGAGCTTGGGTTCCTTGTAGTGGAGAGTGGCATTTAGAAACTAGGACCTGGTGCCTCGTGTGCTCATTGCTGCTGAGGTAACTCTGCGTTGAGGCCCTCAGTGGGAGAACTAGGAAATACCTGGTAGCCAGACAAGCCCAACCTGGGTCTGTGGTATGTGCTGACTATCCCAGCCAAGGTCCTCCACTTCCGCCCAGCTCTGCTGTATTATTTGTGTGTGTGTTTGTAAGTTATTTGTGTTTTTTTAATTGAAAGATGGTTAAAATAGTGATTGGTTTAACTAAAGTCAAATTAGTAACTGGTGGTATTTTCTCCTTCTCCCTTTTCACTGTGGGGTTGAGAGATGTGACTGATTTCTAAAGAATTGAATGATAGTTTGAGACTTGGTCACATGTGACTTTGGTCACATTTACTGAGAAGCAGACTCAGGGAGCCAGTGGAGCTTCTCAACCCTTATTGTATTCTATTTTGACATGTGTAGATGATGCTGATATTTGTATGCTACACTAAGTTAAATGGATGTGATTTGTAAAGGATGTGGTCAGCAGGTCTGGGGCTGTGTGTTAGACTTCTCTTGTTATATCTGTCACCCAGTAGGGACACATCCTTTTGAATATTCTGGGTTAGAACAGGGCACTCCTACGTAGCTAAGATAGTTCGAAGATCTAAATCTTTTGTCTCTAGCCTGTGTGCCTGATGTAGGCCTGGTCTCAGTGTCAGATTTGTGGCATTGGTCATGAGGGAAAATGTGGAAAAGGAAGTGGATGTCCCAGAACAACCTATGGGCATGTCAGGTTCAAAAGCTCAAAACATTTGGCTGTAACAGCAGAGGATTCACTAATTACCTCCATTAGTGGAGGATTATGGTAAATCAACCCATTGATTTCTGTTCCATATTTATTCATTTATTCATTCAGCAGTTATTTATTGATCTCTTAGTTATATGGTAGGCAATATTGAGGATAATAAAGATATAGCGATGGCCAGTTGGCTATTATAGGATCCAATATTAGAGGAGGAGAAAAATAATAAAGAAACAAAGAAAAAAGACCATTGAAGGGAGTTTTGAATTCTATGCAGAAAATCAAGGAATGAGAGTGTTTTAGAGTGAGGGGTAGGGTGTGATTCATAATTTTAAAAGGTCAGTTAGATTTGGGGAGGCAAAGAGTGATTATGAGAGAGTAGGAGAAAGACAATGATGATTGAGACTTGGTTGTCCAATATGGTAGCCACTAGCCATATGTGGTTGTTTACATTTAATTCAAAATTAATTAACATCAAAAAATCAATTGGTTCTCAGTTGTTCCAGCCACATCTAAAGTGGTCGGTAGACACATTGTGTGATATCTTTGAGACTGGACAATCTGTACAGAACATTTCCATCATTGAGGAAAGTTCTGTCTGACATCTCTGGGTTAGACGATGGTGCCTGTAGTAGACGTGGGAGAAGTAGGTGGACTTGGGGCAGTTTGGGGAAATACTACCTCAGACTTACTGATAGACATGACATGGTAGTAGAAAGGAAGAGACCAGTTAAGGGTGATGTGTGGCTTCTTGGCTGGAGCAACTAGGTGGATGGCTGGGCCTCAGATCTGCTTTGGATGTGTTATGCCATCTCTGTTAGAGCAGAATGCAAGTAAATCGTAGAGGAGGCAGAGTGAGAAGCAAAAGTCCATTTAGATGAGCTTTTCAATCTCATAGCAGATGCTAAATAAGTCCCATATGTTTGTAAGTCCTCATCTTGCTCTCATTTTAAAGAGGCCATGATTGTCTGTTGGTTGTTTTATTAAATACTATTTCATGCTGCTGCAGAATTTAATTCCACAGAAATCCCTTTGTTTATTTTAATTTTGTTTGAATTGTGATTTGGGATGCCAACTGCAAGTGACCAGAAAATGAGGAGTTATCTTTGCTCAAGAGTTAGTTATTAAGGGGCCATAGGTATAGGACCTTGGCCTGTCCCTGTGAAAGATAAATTAAACCATACTAGCCTTGTTTTTCCGCACTTAATAAATATAAACTATATAGATAAGGCACCGTGCTCCCATGGAGAAACCAAGGGGAAATGAGGGTACTGCAAGAAGCCTGCCATAAAACCAAATGGCATTTCTTGATGTCTTTACAGATGGGTGATTCTTTGAGTCCCAGGGACAGTGCATGCTGTACACTGTATATGAGTATATCACGTAACGCTTTTCACTCTCAGAAATCTCTGTCAGCATTGCCCTTTGTTTGGAATGAGTCATTTGTGTGCCCATAGTTAGAGTGAGAGGCAATATACTGATACTAGTCACAGGAGGAAGGCTGATGACCAAGTTGTTTTTAGTTTTGTTTTATTTTTAACTACTACCATGATTTTAGGGCAGGTGGCTTACAACTGGGCATGGGGCCTGAGCCAAGTGAATGAGTCCACAACCACGTGCTATGTTCTTCCTGACGCACGTTCTTCTGAAGCATAAAAGTCCTCTCTGGCTGCTAGTGTTTCGGGTTCACCACTGGTGTGGTCATGAACCAGTCACCCTGGTGCTTCATGTTTCCAGACCCCATTTAATTGTTCCTTGGGAGTGGGAGAGATCACAGAAGGGGCGGACAAAAACAAACTGGAGTTAACTTGGAAAACAGGACCCTCTTTTTTGTTCACTTCACTCTTGGCCTTTTTACAGAACCTCAGCTCCTGGTAACAGTGGCCCTCTCAATGTGGCTCCATTCACCTTTAAATCTTCTTATTAATGTACTGAGTTCTCCTTTTTTTATGCTACTATGTGAATCAGACCAGTTTCAATTTTCTACTCAAGAGGGGAGGCTTCGTGTGTATATGAGACAGAGTCTCACTCTGTCGCCCTGGGTAGAGTGCCCTAGTGTCATAACTTGCAGCAACTTCAAACTCTTGGACCCAAGTGATTCTCTTGCCTCAGCCTCCTGAGTAGCTGGGACTATAGACACCTGCCACCATGCCCAGATAGTTTTTCTGTTTTTGACAAGGTCCTGCTGTTGCTCAGGTTGACCTCAAACTCCTGAGCTCAAGTAATCCAACTGCCTCAGTACCCCAGAGTTCTAGAATTATAGGTGTGAGCCACCACACCCAGCCGGTTCTGCTTTTTAATATAATGCATGTGACATTCCTTAACTACCTCACCTCTTTTTGTTGTGACAGCCCCTCCCCTACATCCTGCTCCTCAGGTAGAGAATGAATATTTACAGATTGACAGCTATAGTAAGAATAAACTTACCAGGGCAGTGTGGAGGGTTTTGAAGGCTGAGTCCTAGGCCGCATTGGACTTTGAGTGCAGTGGAGAACATGAAAATATTGGGATACGACTAACAACAAAAACCAGCCAGGTGTGCATGCTGGTGAACTTGAACGTGGCAGCTGAGCATCTGCTTTCTCCGCTTTGCCTCAGAACCCTGGCGAGTATTCTCAAAAGTCCAGTGAATTTGCCAATTTAAGCCACATTTTCTTTTTGCATGGAATTAATTTAGAGCCAAGGAAGAAAAACTGCCCTGGCATCTGTCTATTTAAGTAGAAGGAAAAGTCAAAGGCTTTTTTCTCCCCAACAATCTTGCCTAACCATATGTAATCAATTTATGGGGACATAATTTTCTTGAACATTAGGAAGGCCATAATGGGATCATCACCCCCAGCAACATGGAGTCCAGCATCAAAAATGAGAGTTCCATTTGAATTAATAATTTCATTAGAGCCAGCTTTTTGATTTTTAAATTGTTGCGTATCTGTCCTTATATTGCTTGAATCATTTCTGAAAAGAATTTTGCAAACAACTAGGCCTGCCTTTCTTTTAAAGGCAGGCAAATACCAACCAAGTATTGTCATGCCGTTGAAGAAGACAAACACTGAAGCTGGAGCATGACTTTGTAGTCACACAATGTTATGAGGAAACTGAAGTGGTTAAATTATACAGACATGTTTTCAGAGTCTACAGCTTTCAGTAGGTATTGGAATTGGAAGCTGATGACGGGAACATTCATTGCATAGAAATTGAATCATAGAAAGATAATTCTGTGGCATAGATCCGGGCGATGGCATTATGGTGAAGCTCCAGACCTTTTGATGGAGACTTGGAAAATGAAAGAGCATTGGAAAATCCAGGAATCTTTTCTTAATAGGGTTGTGATAAGGCCAGGATTTTTTTTCTTGCCTCTAAATGATAGGCCATGTGTCATCCTTCACAAAACTTGCAATTGCAATTAAAAAGAGAGGTAAACTTGCCCTCTCGCTGAAAGTGAGCATATTTAAAACATGAACATGTATTTATACATGCACGTACACGCCTATCTGTCCACTCACAGGCAAACCTATGGCCAATGGCAGTACATATGCAAAATTCGACCAGTTCTAATTGGACATTTTCAGAGGAGAGGTTGGAGAGTTTTCACGTAGATTTATTTGTGTATATGTTAAATTCTTTTCTCCGAGGAGGAGGCTGGAGATGATCTCAGAGAAGTTTTATCCTTGTCTTCATGAGACTGCATTTCCAACCTCTCTGCCCTGCTCTGCTCTTTGTGAACCTGTGAACCATTCAACTGGGGCTGTGAGGGCAGAGCCATCATTTTATTCTAATGACTATAAAGGGCTTTTCAAAGTACAGGGAGCTGTCCCATCCAGTCTCAGTTAATGCTCACAGCCGGGTGAGGTGGGCAAGTGGTTTTGAAGTCTGGTGAGCCTGTCAGTGACTCTCCTCTCAGATAAATGATAGCATACATTATATGACTTGATGGGCCTTACAGACTACTTTACTTCCAGCCTTAGAAAATGCACTTTATATTCCAACATGTTTCCCAACTAGTAAGCTCAATGGTGTGAGAAGCCACAGTAGCTACGAAAAATTTCATTTCATTTAAGCTATGAGATTATGAAGTAACCTCAGTTTAGGAAAGAGTACAATATCCTTGGAGATTTTATGACCAGGGACAAAGAACATTAAGGAAACTAAATGAAAATCTAGAGAAAATGATACACACAGCCGTGCCTACCCTGTGTTCAGGGTTTCACAGGGGTTTTCTCTTGTTCTTCCTGGTGTGGGAGCTCCTGGAGGGCAGAAGCCAATGTGTTTCTACCCTGGGGCTTAGCACAGCCCGAGCTCTTAGGGAGATGCTCAGTAAATGTGGGGGGATTTAATTGTAAAATGGAAGATCCATGCTGCAGATGGAGATTTTGATTGGCTGCTGGTTCTGACATATGTTGTGACATTAAGTAATTCAGAAGATGTTTTTTCCCTGAAGTTTGCAGAAATTCTCTGCCTGCTGGGGCTAACCATTTGACACATTAATAGCTTTGAAACAGAATATGGGTCAATTTTGCCACTGCCTCCTTTCCACAAAAATGCATACTTGAAAGCTTTTATGACAAGATGATCAGAGAGCAGAATTTATTTCTGAGCAATTATCTTACTTTCTGTTAAAATTTGTTCCATTAACTTTCATCATGAGTTTGTTTGATATGTGCTAGAATGCAACCTAGGCTGGGACAGCAGAGGCTCTGCAAAGGCTATTAGTGAGATGACGTGTCAATAAGACCATACATACTTTCTCCATCACTCTCTCCTTATCTTGTTTTATTATGTTTTTATACCACCCCTCTTTCTCTCTGAAATTGGTTTTAGTTTATTTGTGTAGTTTTGGGTGACTTTTTCTTCCATGTTTATCTTCTCTATTAAAGCAGAAACCCCCTAATACAGGGCTTTTGATCTATAACCCTGATATCTAGAATAATCCTGAGCACATAGTAGGTGCTTAATAAATGTTGAATATATGAATGAGAGGATAAGTACATTGGATCCGGTACGTATAATTTTTTCATTCCCAAGCTTTTATCAGGTTCTTCTTAAGTGCCTAGTGGTTTCCTACTTACTAGAATGTCAGCAATAAAGAAGGTGCAGTATCTATGCTTACAGAATGTAATGTCTGCTGCTACACTGTCCAGTATGGTAGTCACTAGCCACAGGTGACTCTGTAAATATACATGCAAATTAATTAAAACAGTAAAAATTCAATTTCTTATGAATAGTTAACTTGGCACATTTTGAGTGATTATATGTGGCTAGTGGCTACCCTGTTGGAGAGTACAGATATAGAGCATCTCCATTACTGTAAAAAATTCTATGGGATAGCCCTCTACCTATAAAACAGATCAGCCTGTGGACACTTTCGTTACGGAGGGATATCACATATGCTCTCTAAAGAATAAGTACATATTTCAAAGGAAGTATCTGGGAGAAGCTACTAGCCCAGGTTAGGGTAGACTGGGTTGTCAGGGATGGCTTTCTGGAGGACTTCTAAACTGGAACATAATGAGGCATAGGGATTAGGCTAAAGGAGACACAGGAGGGAGAGTGTCTAAGTCAAAGGAAACAGCAAGGGGAGAACGTGTTGGGAGAGGTTTCTTCATCTGATCAGCTACAGGGGGCCTGGCATTTTATTCTGAGGTCTGGGTGTAGGTGGAGGGAAGGCATGTCTAAACAAACCATATGGGAGGTAGTTTTTTTCATGATGGCTTCTGCCCCTTCTCCAGCCTAGGCCACAATCTCTAATGGATCTTACTGCTTCTGCTTGGTCTCCTACCATTCCTCTCCAGTAAATCCCAGATCTGATCATGTATTCACCTGCTGAAAACACTTCATTGCATCCCCATACCACTTAGGATGCAGTCCAGATTTCCTCATATGCTTATGAGGCTCTCTCAGAGCCTGGCTGTTCTGTTCCAGAACTTCTCTTCTACTCTTCTCCTCTCACACTGTGACCCACTCTGAAATCCCCGGCCCTGGGATTGCAGCGGACCACAGCTGCCTTGTTGCCCATTGTATGCTATGCCCAGCACAGTGCCTGGTGCATAAAAAGAGCTTAGCAGTTTTTTTCCTTTAAATGAATGAATGGATTCCATGACCCAGCTTCACTTCCAAGATGTGATCAATCACAAGTATGGCTCTGAAGTTATGCTGCAGACATCACTGTGGCACATTAGAAGAAGTCCTTGAAAGTTACCCACGGGAGGGAGAGGGGGATGGGATGGAAGTCAGTCTTTGAAGAAAGCAGATTGATGGCCCTCGTTACTTGTTTTTAATGTTTAAAAATTGAGATATAATTTACATATACTATTCACCACATGAAGCATACAATCCAATGACTTTTAGTAAGTACTGAATTGTGCAACCATGACCATAATCCAGTTTTAGAACATATCTGTAACCCCAATAAGATTCCTTTGCACATTTACACTTAATCCTCTTTCCCACTCCCAGCCCCTGGCAACCACTAATCTCCTTTCTGTCTCTATGGATTTGCCTTTTCTGGGCATTTCATACAAATGCATCCACAATTTATGGTGTTTGTCTCTGGTTTCTTTCACTTAGCAAAATATTTCAAGATCTATTCATGCTATAGCATATATCACTATTTTATTCCTTTTTACTGTCAAATAATATTCCATTGTATGGATATGTTACATTTTATTTAATCATTCATCAGTTAGTGGATATTTGGGTTGTTTCCACGTTTTGACTATTATAATAATGCTGCTGTGAACATTGGTGTATGCTTTCTGTGGATCAATGTTTTTATTTTTTCCTGTATAAATATCTAGGATTAGGATTTCTGGGTAAGTAATGTAAATGTTTAACTTTTAAAGAAACCACTGAACTGTTTTCTGAAGTTGCTGCACTATTTTATATTTCTACCACCAAAGTATGTAGAGTGACCCTTGTTCTAAGGGCTGTTTTTGTTTGTTTGTTCTCAGAGGTGAGGTCTCTCTATGCTGCCTAGAACTCTTGCTGTTGAACTCTTGGGCTCACATGATCCTCCCAGGATCCTCCCTCCTCAACCTTCTGAATATCTGGGACTACTCAGAAGTTTGAGCCACTCTACCTGGAAGTTAAGGGCTAACTTTAACCAAAGCTGTGTAGCTTTTGTGCCACTGTCTTGTGTTATGTGCTGGCAGCTACTAGCACAATGTCCCTTTCCTTACAGAACAAAGTGTGTACAGGATGGGTGAGATGGCGGCAAGGCTTGATGGATATCTTACTACACCGAAAGATATGAATGAATGAATTTATGAATAAATGAATTTAGACCTTCTCAGAGATACTCTGTCTTAGGAACCTAGTACTATCTCTGTCTATAGCCCTCCCAGTGAGAATTCTGTTTTATTGGTTGTATTAGAAGAGAGCCAAGTGGACCTTCCGTTTATACAAATCACATGGAATCCATAGAAGTAAATATACATAAAGAACAGAGCACAGGTTTATATATTTAGCACACTCTGGGACATCCCAGTGAATAAGTTTTTATTGGGCACTTACCCATGTGGCCAGGATCAAGCTAGACACAGGTAGGGAGTGGGTGGCACAGATGGTCAGAGAATTTAGCCTTGTTGGGGAGACCCGCTGAATCCATAGGACATCACAGCCTAACCCTGCAAGATAGGTTATACTTACGTGGAGAAGAGTGTAGTACAGATTGCAAATTCATAAGCACGGTAGCCACTCAGAGCAGAGGACAGACTATGGAGGCTGCAGCTGTCAGAGAAGCTTCCCAAATGAGGGAGGGGAAACGTGTGTGGGGTTTACATTGGAAGAGGGAGAATGGGGGGTATTCCAAGTGCAGGGACGGTATGAGGGAAGAGGTGAGCAGGCCCGTGGTGCATTGGTGATTGCAGGGAGATCGGCTCAGGGACATGAAGCAGCCCTGAAGTGTACAGCCCATTGGGGCCTGAGGCGCCCTGCTTCCTTGGACTAGTGAGATAAACATTGTATTTTTTTTTCTATATTTTGCTGCTCTATCATTTCCCAGAGAGTCTTGCTTATTTTTAAAATGAAGGCTTAAGGTTTCTGGATTGTAGAATCCCCACATCAGAAAAGAGTCCCAGGGCAGCTTACAAAATTTGGCTCTTAAAAACAAAAATCCCTGCTTAGCAGTCATAAATAGCTTGCTGGATATGAATTTAAGCAGGCCAAATTTGAAATTCTATTCTATTCTAATTCAAAGCATCTTGTATGGCCCTGTTTTCAGATTGGCAATTCAAATGCTTTCCCAGATAATGCAGAGGGATGTTGAGATAAACTAAGGCCACCACAAAATAGGAAAGGCAATTGGATGCTGAACTTGCTGATAAGAAGAGGCATGATAATCCGATGGCTACTTTCTGGTTGGGTTGTTCAAAGATGGAATGATTAACCACACCACAAATCCTTTATATATTGGACAGCTATCGTAATAGGTACTTTATGATGTTTTCTCAAGAAGGTCTTTGGGGCTTCTGTTACTGGAATTAAGCTCACTTGCTAAGGCTTGGGTTAACTAAGGTATGTATTGTTCTGAAGAAGGCTTCTTTCATTCAGCAAATACTTACGGGGTGCCCACAACATGCCAGGCACTAATATCCGCCCTGGGGACACAAGCTAAACAAACATGATTCCTACATTCCATGAAACTATACAGCCTGTCTTGCTATCAAGCCACAGACTAATATTGATAGAAAGCATTCAGAGTGGGTGACAGGATGCTGTCTACTTTATGCGTGGCCTAGAGACGTGGTTCTCAACTGGGGGTGATTTTTGGCAATATCTGGAGACAGATATTTGGATTGTCATAGCTGGGAGGATGCTCCCTGATCTGGGGCATAGTGGACAGAGACGCTGTTAAACATCCTAAAATGCACAGAACAGTCTCCACAGCAAAGAATTATATAGCCCAAAATGTCAGTGGTACTGAGGTTGAGAAACCCTAGTTGACAGAGAGAAAGAAGGAATTCGACAAAGGCTATAGCAATGAGCCTCTTCTGGACAAGCATTGGGAGTAACAGAGAAATAAGTGAAATGGAATTTCTGTGACTTATGAGAATCCAAGTGGATGGCAGGTGCAAGGAGAATAACACAGACTTGTGACAGAGCAAGTTTCTACCTGGAAAAGGAAGCCCCTTGTGAGACGGTTTCTCCAAACAGAGGCTCCATTGTCACCTGGAGGAGGAGAGTTCCTATATGGGGGCCTTTATAATCATAGGAGTTTAGCATCCCTGGGCCACACCATTGATGCCAATAACATGCCCTGGCTTTATGACAAACCCAGATACCTCATATACTTCCAAATGCTCCAGAAGGGAGGTAGCACCATCCCCTGTGGAGACCCTTCGGGAGGGCTCACTGATGTCTGGGTGGGATGTGGGCACTCGAGGAGAATTCAGTGACCTCTCTGAGCTGGGCTTCTTCATCTGTGAAAGGAGGGGTTGGGTTAGATTAGGAGGCTCCAAAGTGGAATATGAGCAGCCATTTTAGTGCAGGAGGAAAAAAATCTTAGACCGTCTATAATTTTATTTATTTTTCATGTTATCTTTCAAAATATGCCACTTTTTGCATATTTTCTGACAACACCTGGTATGGGCACTAGCATGGGGCCATGATTTATCTAAAGATGAAAATACATTACACGAAGTGTCCTTAGCAGTGTTTTACTGAAGAGGTGCACCTTCAGAGAAGTCAGGACCCAGGTGTTTTCCCTTCCCTGCAGCCTGATTTATGGGAAGGATCATCATGGGACCTGGGGCCTCTCTAGCCACACACAGATGTACCTGAAAGGCACACAAGATGGTGCTTGTGGGTGTCACTCAGAAGCAGCCGCCCACTGAGTTTCACCTCCAGGCATTTAAAGAGTGGCTTAGGCTTTGGGCAAAAAGTTGACATGTTCCCTTGTCACAGAATCAGAATTTCTAAAAACTGGCATGCCATCAGGGTTTCTCAAATTATTCTCTTCCCGAGTGTGGAAAATACTATTCCCTGACAGACAATTTGCTTCACATTTTACAAAGAACATGGGACGTGGTTAAATTGCATAATCACCTCTCACAAAAGGGCCCTGAGTAGAAACGGCCTCTTCCAATCTCGGCCACTCCAGTGTGAGCAGAATGGCACACTTGTTTCCAAACACTCATGTTACACTATGTTGAGCAACTTAGTATGACTTTATATTCTTAGGCTCACTCTCTGGAAGCTGTTCAGAGGCATGGTCCTTGCTCAGGCCCCTCACACTGACGTCAGGCAGAGCTGCAGGGGCACAGGCCTGTTGAAGACCAGAACTTGTCCATGGCCACTGCATCTCAAGATTTACAGCAGAAGTCCACTGTTCCCCCCACCCCCCCAAGCCTAAGCCCCTGAATTATCAGTCTCCTTTTGTCATATAACTTGGGGGATTGTCTGCTGTTGCCATTTAAAGAAGCCCATATTCTAGAAATCAGCTAGTTTCTTAGATTACTTCTATGGGGCAAGAATCTGCTTTTGACAAATAAAAGCTTTTCTCCCCGGGGCCTGAACTCAAATGAAAACTGCAGGCCTGGTTAGGCCTGCTCTTGGCAGGCAAGGAGGTTGATGTGACGTCAGTGGAGTAGAAGTTACTTTGCTGTTGGTGGACAGAATGGCTATTGAGTCACATGCACTAACCCTGCTGTTTTAAGCACACCCTCGTGGCCCCCAGCTTTGCTCAAGAGATGTATAGTGTTTCTGTGGCAGTTAAGGTGGAAATACTTCACATTAGCCAGATAAAGCAAAGTTGGAATCATAGGATCAGTGACCTAAACACAGATCTTAAAAAATCATTCCATTTGCTTCCTGGCCTCATCCCCTGCTGAGAGGCAGTGTGGTATAATGGTTAAGGCCACAGGCCCTGGGCTAGGCTGCCTGCTCTGAATTCCCCCTCTGCGGGAGCTGTGTGACCTTAGGCACCCTGTTTATCCCCTCTGTCCTGCTATTTCCTCATCTGCAATGCCAGCACAGTGAGACAGATAATGTTTATATCACAGCATTGCTGTGAAGATTAAATGCAGTAATATCTATAAAGATCTTGCTATGTATAAGGCATTAGTAGATGGTAATATGTTAGCTATCATTAACTTGATGCAGGAATAATCATAAATCCTCTTGGATTTGTAGCCTGTGTCCAGATTGCTTCCTAAGCACTATTTAGAGGTAATAGCATAACGGGGGGGATAAAAGCCCATGTTTATCCTGCAAAAGTTCTGTTTTGCATTCAGGGGAGGACACCAGTTATTGATTCTTCAGCTTGAGCAGAATGGAAATTCCCCCATGGAGAGAGGCTTCTCCTCCTGCTGGCTGATGCATGTATCTTGTGTGCATCTTTCAGTTGAGGTAGGGCCAGCAGAGGCCACCTCCCCTGTACACAGTGAGGGGACATCGGGTGGCTTCAGCGTGTGGCCGCTCTGTGTGAGTGGGGGACTTGGGGTTAGAGCTATACAATTCAGCTGAGTTACAAAGGCGGTTTCAGGTTATCCTCCACATAGCCTTACAAATTGGGAAGAGTGACTTAGAGGTAGGAGTGAATGTGTTGACTTTCTAGGGCCCCCTGGTCTAGGGATTCTGTAATTTTAAGAAGCCGAGTTGTCTTTGTCAGCTTCCGGCCCCTCTGCCTCCGTGAAATATATATTGGCCTCAGTGGATGTGAATGTCCAAATAAGGGTACTAAGCAGTTGTTGTTTGTCAGTATCATGGATTTAGCCCTCCCCTCTTCCTCTCAGTGCAATATGCCAAGTATCAACATGAAAATGTGAAAACTATGCTAATCTCTCGATTGTACCCAGATTTGACAGGTCACATTTCAATAGACAGTTAAACAGTTCAGCCTTGGGTAAATTGACCCAGAGATCGTATCTATCAAAGATCTTCATTCAAGCAGTTACCACAATTCTGCATTTCCACCAATATATCATTTCTTTTGTGGATGGTTCAGAGTCCTCATTAGACCTGAGAATTTTAAGGTATGAGGCCTCGGGGTTTTCCAGCCCAGTGACATGCTGTGGGGGAAATCCTCAAGTATTCTCTTGTTTTGGTGACCTCAAAGGGCAGGTACTATGGTGGTTTCTTTAAATGTTCACTGCATATATGTCGGCTGGAACTTTCCTAAGTAGTTCATAAAGCATATGCCTACATTTTCTATAGATATGGATCCTAAATTTTATGTTATGATAACTTACAGTTGGAAATAGTAATTTTATTTGTAGAAGATAAGCTTATTTCAAGGTTAGGAGATGCCACCTAATCTTTGCATCCTTAAATTTGGTGAATGAAATGCTATTAAAACCAATCTTCTAATAATTTTTTGGAAGACCCTCATTTCTAGAATAAAACTTTTTTTTTTCTTTTTAGAGACAGAGTCTTACTTTGTCACCCTCGGTAGAGTGCCGTGGCATCACAGCTCATAGCAACCTCCAACTCATGGGCTTAGGCAATTCTCTTGCCTCAGCCTCCTAAGTAGCTGGGACTACAGGCACCTGCCATAACGCCTGGCTATTTTTTGTTGCAGTTTGGTTGGGGCCAGGTTTGAACCTCCCATCCTCAATATATGGGGCCAGTGCCCTACTCACTGAGTCACAGACACTGCCTAGAATGAAACATTTTGACCTCTTTTTTTTTCTTTTTACAATGTCTTCAGTAAAATTATTGAAGATAAAAACTCATTTACAATGCCCCTTGATCTCTTTAAGACCCCCTTTCCATACAGTTCTAATATAGATTTTCTTATGGCCAGTGATCAAAAAGCATATAGACTTTGCCCCCATAATTTGAAAGTAGAAGGACCTTGTACCAGTTATCTACCTTCTCTCCTATACTTTCAACTCTTCTCTCTTCCAGATCCTTTCTGTCAGTTTAAATATCTTGCAACAAACAAGCAAGTGAATAAACAAAAAAACAAAGTAAAAACAATCCTCTTCTGGCCACACCTGGTCCTTCTTGAGTGCTGCCAAAACTTCCCTCTATCCTTCATGTTTCTTAACAGAGACGTTATCCACATTGAATGTGTCCACCCAGCCCTGTCATCCCTGTGCTTACCTCATCTGTCAGCCGGGATTCTTTGTCTTACCTTGTCTTGTTGAACCAACTCCAGTTAGCTTAAATAATGGAGAATTCTTGGCTCATGTAACTGGAAGTCCTGAATTGGGTGCTGACTTTCAGTGAGTCCCGATCAAGTGCCTCAAATGATTCACCCTGGGTCTGATGCTCTTCACAGCCATGTTTTGGCTTCATCCTTAGGGTCTGCCATTACTACTTGCTCACCTGTCAACCTCCCAGCTCAAGACTGTCCCGTCTTCTAACACTATGTCTGGAAGCATCTCCAGACATCACATCTGCATAACTAAACCTCCAAGGAAGAAAGAGAAAATGTCATTTTCTCAGAATTTCTAGCAAATATCCCTCATATCCCATTATTTCTGCTTATTCCTGAACCAATCTGCGTCCCACTGGGCAGGGTCTTTGGACTGTGGGGATTGACTGAAGCCAGTCGACAACCCTCTTTGGAGCTATTGACGACCCTCTTTGGAGTTATTGACCACCCTCTTTGGAGCTATAAATCCAGATCACACAATCGAGAGTGGGAAAGGAGGCAAATCGGAGTGCTGTGAATAAAAAGATGAGGAGGAAAGGATTATCTTGGGCAGTAAAAACAACAGCTAATGGTTTTGACATGGTCATAACTTATTCCTCCTTGAAACTCACCTCCTTTGGCATCCACTTCCTTCTATCTTGGTATCTCTAAGCTCCCTGGCTTTTTGTGTCTTTCTTGGGCTGCTGTACTTCAGTTTTCTTTGTAGGCTTCTCATTTTCTACAGGATACAACCCTTTCTTCCTCCTCTTCCTGTTCTTGGTTGCGTTTTATCTTTTCTGTCTTCTCAGCTTCTATTTGCAAAGAGGCTGTGAGTCTCAGTCCTAATGAATTTTTGAAAATCTATCAGATGGTTCCCTGTACAAAAGCCAAAGCCAAGTATATTCTAAAAGGCATTGGGATGTGTGTGTGTGTAAAAACGTTTCCTTTATCTTCTTTACCAAATAAGCAAACTTTTTCAGTAAATGTCAGATGGTAAATGCATTTGAATCTCTATGAGTTAACCACTTAGGGGACTGTAACAAACTGGTCAACATACAGAAGTGGTCAACATGAGGAACTAGGCCTACTGTACGGACAGGTACATGTGGTGCATGTCTGATCTATGAATATTACATCAACGTAAGAAGGTGGTCAGTATAGGGATGTGGCCAACTATGAAGGTTCTACTATATTATAGGCTTTGCAGACCATCTGAGTAATAACTCAACTCTGCCTTTGCCATAGCAGGCAATGACACTATGCAAACAAACAAGGGTGACTTGTGTGTTCCAATAACATTTATGGACACCAAAATTTGAATTTCATATAATTTTCATGTGTCACAAAATATGATTCTTCTTTAGATTAGTCAAAGCTGTTTAGAAATATAAAGACCATTCTTTGCTACAGGTCATACTAAAGTACCAGTTTAGTTTGCTGATCCAAGATCTACCTGGTTGCTAGAATGAACTGACCAAAACACATCTGAACATGTCATTTGAATGCTTAAACCCACTAAAGGGCTATCTTCCTTAAAATAGCCTATGGATTCCTTCTGGTCAGAATCCTAGCATCATATCTCAACAATTCAAATCTTTCATACACTCTCCAGAATACTGTCCTTGCAATTCCCTGCTCACAGTGAACTATTTCTATCTGAGAGCTTGACCTCTCATGTTTCCCTTTATATTTCTTTCTTTCTTTTTTCTTCTTTTTTTCCCCCAGTGAATTAGAATTGTTAATTTATTTGCTCCACTAAGAGGTCTCTTCCTGGCATGGCCAACTTTGGGTTCCTATCATCTCACTTCTAGGCCAGTGTCCTGCTGACATAGGTGCTTCATGAATACTTGCTGAATGCATGTGTGCATTCATGAATGAATGGACAAATGAAGAAGTGGAATGGAATAGTTAAATAAGCCAATTTTGCTATTTTGCTGACAACCCTGCCCCACATGTTAGTGAGTTCACAGGTTGAAACCAGCACAGGCAGTTCTTAACATAGGAGTGGGTTGGGTTCTAAAACTTTGTAAGCTAATGTTTGTTCAGAACTTGGAATGCATTTCCCATATAAAAGATGTTATAAATTATGCTTAACTATCTAGCTTAGTTCACAAAAAGATTATTTGGTGCATCATGTCCCTGAAATAAAATCAGAAAATAATAATTTAGATGACACCTTTGAAATTTTATTAAAATATTATAAACATATACTTCATTTCAAGAAATTTTGGAAGACATTTTCTGGCATTATGTAATATAAGTTAAACAAAAGTGAAAGCTGGTGAAGGCTTAGCATAGATAAAGAAAATAGAGAGATTTTGAAAAATTCTGTGGGAAGCAATGTGGGTTTTTTTGTTTTGTTTGTTATGAAACAGAGTCTCACTCTGTTGCCCTGCCTAGAGTACAGTGGCATAATCATAGCTCATTATAACCTCAGACTCCTGGTTTCAAGTAATCCTCCTTCCTCAGCCTCCGGAGTCACTGGGACTATAGGTGCCTACCCCCATGCCCAGCTAATTTTTTCTATTTTTAGTAGAGACAGGCATCTCATTTTTGCTTAGGGTGGTCAAACTCTTGAGCTAAAGTAATCTTCCCCCTGCCTCAGCCTCCCAGAATGCTAGGATTACTGGGCCCAGCTGGGAAATAATGTTTTTAAGAACATTAGTTGTTTATATTTTTTGATATGCTTCAGCACTTATGGCTTTCTTTGCCATGCTAAATGTTTATCGTAAGAATTTCTTTTGAGCTCATTGGAAATAGTATGGCATTTCTTTTTTTAGACTCAAATGTAAAGATGCATAGATACATTTCAGAGACCAAAACAAAAACGATCTTAACCATTCACTTTTAGCTTCCTCTAGCAAAATTCCATTTTTCTTTTTTTTCTCTTTGCTTTAGAAATATTGTCTTTCCTTTTAAAATTCTTTCTCCTCATTTTCTACTCTAATTCATCTGTATTTTTATTCTGTGGTCTTTAATTTCCTTGTACCTTGATAGGCAGAGAGATAGGTGGGTCAATAACAAGACCGCTAGCCTTGATTCACTTTCATTTATTAATTTTCTTGTTCATTAAATCTTTCCTTTATTCAACAGATATTTCTAAAAAGGCCAGTCTTTATGTTAGTTAGGGAAAAGGACAAAGAGTTAATAGAAATGAAAGGAAATTTTAAGTGGAAGAACAAGGCTTGGTATTCAGAAACCATGAAGGTCTAGGTTTTTCTTGGTAATAGAATACACTCATTGTAGCAAATCCTAATATTACAGAACATTTTAATGTAGATAAGTAAATTCCCCCTTATTCTCTCCCCTTACAAGTGAAGTATATAGGTCTAGATTTTATTTCATTCACATTATGGACATTTTCATAAAGATTTTAGCAAAATTGGGCCTGAATCTCATGTCATCAAATCTAAAGTGCTCTCCTGAAGCTATACCATTATTTTGTGTATCACTAAGGAAGAAACCTCTGCCAGTTTAGCTTTGCCACTTTCTGCCAGACACATGTTCTGATTGTCCTTGCATATCTGTACTCCACCTTGCCTTCTGCCCTAGAAGAATGGATTATGGATTATGTCAATGGTCTTCCTTGTTCTCTGGCTTACAGTTTGTTCTGGCTCTTGGTGAACACTTGCAGCAGATTAGAGAGAAGGAGGAGAGTAGGAAAGGACAGTTTCTTCCCCTAGTTTTGTTCCTGGAAGGTCCATTGCGCTGAATATGCTCCTAGGCAGAAGGGCGCTTTCTTCTCTTATCTGTGTGATTGACTCCTTCCTTGAACTGACTTTTTCCTTAATATTTAGTCCTCTTCTTAAACCTCCTTAATGAATACTAATTTGAGTGTGTCTTCTGTTTCCTTTTGGGCCTCTGATTGATCTGTAAACCATCAATTATAAAGCACACCCTAAGTTCTAGGACATGAAATGTAATGCTCTTAGAATTGATGGTATTCTACAACTTCCCCTACATAAAAGTATGTGTCAGTATGTCAACACAAAGACATGCATGTGAATGTTCATAGCAGCATTATTCATAGTAGCCAAAAATAGAAATAAACCAGATGTCCATCAATGGATGAATAGATAAGCAAAATGTGGTATAGCCATATAATGGAATACTATTCAACAATAAAAAGGAACGCCTTCTAAAACATGCTACAACATGGACAAACCTCAAAAACATTCTGGTATGTAAAAGAAACCCCGCACAAAAGACAACAGGTTGTGATTTGCATTTTCCTTTGGTCTGAAATGTTCAGAAAGTTAAATTGACAGAGAGAGGAAGTTGACTGATGGTTGTGTAGGGTTAGGGATGAAAGTAGGGATGGGAACAGGAATGAGCATAAATTGGACCTCAATAAGGTTGTTTTTGAAAAAGTACATGTTAAATATCTTTTTATGTCAGTAACCATCACTCCAATTATAATCCATACGTTTAACACTTTTGTATATGATTCTTTGTGTTTCTAACATGTAATATTGATGGACACATAGCTTCCATTTTTTTCAGTCCCTCACCCCTAGAAATCGAAGTGCATAAAAATACTGTTAAATACTGGAGACTTTATCAAAGATTTTTCAGGGGAGCGTTGGTATCCACACAGAGAGGTCTGCTGTCCTAAATCTCTCCAGGACTCTCTTTTAACCAGGGGTTTCCCCAGCCCCAGACCTCTTCCCAGCCCTGGATTCCAATGACTTATCACTCTCACATGCCAAACAAGGGGACTTATCTAAGTATTTCCCAAAGAGAAAAACAAGTCTTTCTCTTTGAGGCAAGAGTATTCCAACATAGCTGTGAAAAAAAATAAGGTTATGTATTATTGCTTTCCTTAATTTGTTTGGTTGCTGCATGATATTTCATTTTACGAATGTAATAAACTTTTTATTGAGGTTTTTTGTTTCTGAACAACTCTTTTGTACAGTCCCATATCTTTATGTAAGGATATAAGGGCTCTCTTTTGTTGAATTTAGATTAGATTTAGTGTTTATCCACAAATTTGCTTAATCCATGCTCTCCACTTTGCCAAGGATAATCAAGAGTTGGCTGTAATAACTTATACCCTTGACTTGGAATGTGTGATTAATTATATGTAAATATTATTTCCTGTTAATTGGTGTTTTCAGTACAAACGGCCTAAGTTAAAAAAATTTTTTTCCAGGGCTTGTTTCTTTTATCAACCAGAAGATCTTTTTTTTTTTTTTTTTTTATGTTCCCCATTGATTTGCTATGGAAATAAAAACAAAAAGCATTGAAGTTTGTCACATGCATGTAAATTGCAATTGCAGCCAATTGAAGTATTTGATTAAAGTGCCTACTATGCTAGATAGAAGCAGCAGCTTAGAAGAATCACATCTAGTTCTCTGCCCTCAAGGATCTGAAAGGCTAATTGAAAGTCAGACATGTAAATAACTAACCTATAAAATAACCAAACAAACCTTCAGGGTCCTGACAAGGCAGTAAGAAATAGAAAGAACTCATTCGGATAGCATGTAAAGCTAGTCCTGTTGAAAGTGATTTGGGGAATATTATTATATTTCTAATTTTGGTAAGAAATAACATAAGAAAAATTTGGAGCTAAAAAGACCTTTGACATAAATATAATCAGTGCCCTTAGTTTACAAATGGAGAAACAAAAGTCAAGACTAGAAGAGAGACTTTATAAGGTCACGTGGTTGGAGTAAAGGAGCCAGGGCTGAAATGTTCAGGAAGTTAAATTGACAGAGACAATTTAGACAAAAATTCATAGACCTCCAGGATGGTGTGCTGGACCACGCAAATGAAGTGAGATTAAGTTAATGAAAAAGGCAAGGAGTCTTTGCTCAGAAAATCTATCAATCCATTAGTGAACGGCATGGAAATCTGGGTTTAGAATGTAGGTTCCTGCAGAATTCCTGAGCTGTTGCTTTCAAAGAACCACAGGCTCTCATGGTTGAAGTGGCCCCTAAAGGACACTGAATTTCTCTTTGAAACTATGTTGATCTGAAATTTTTGTTCTTATGACATCTGTCACCTAGTTTCAGCTTTGTTTTTCAGAAGGAACATGGAGATCATACATTGTTCTTCCATTATGGTGGTGCCTTACCAGCCCAAAGAGAGGTGACTGTCTTTCCAAGTCATGGTAGGCCAAATAACACCACCATGGTACATAACTTCCAGACACTCAGTAGGCCTTACCAACCAGCTGTGTCAACTACCCAGCCACCCAACCAGTCATACCTGCCCTGCTCTGGGATTGAGGAAGAGGGCAACTGAGTGGGAGGGACTGTCATTTATTAGCTTGTGTGGCCTTTGGCAAGTTTCATTTATTTCTGTTCCCGAGTTTCCCTATTTGTGAACTAGGAGTTGTTGGGAGAATCAGGTAGGGCATTACACACACAAAACTTAGAATGATGCCTTTTTACATGCCTTTTTTACCTGTCATTACCCTTGAGTGATCCTGATCATCATCATTATTATGTTTTCTCATTGGTGGTAGCTTTTGTCCAAGATAACCCTCAATGATCCAATATGTTACCTTATTTTTAATTTCTTTATTAGGAGAACCATGATTCTTGGAGACCTTGTCCATATAGAAAGGAAATAGAAGGTGAGCTCTTGTTGATTGCATCCTTTCTCCTATGAACATCCCCCAAGATATTGGTGGTGGTATGCACAACTTTCTGTTGTCTTCTCATCATCTCTCTTAGGTTGCAATCTGCTTTTTAATTCTGTCTCTTCCCTGTACTATCACTGATGATAAAATAACCCCAACAGTGTAGAAGAGGTTCAGGCTGTCTACACTTAGGAACCCCCGATTTATCACCCTACATGGTCAAGACTGGGGAGAAATCACTCTGGAAGCCAGGCAGTGACTTAAATGTGTTGAAGGAATGTAGACTATCATGCTGTACAGCAGTGAGAACTCCAGCAGAACTATAGTACATGCTCCACACGGGGGAATTCACATTCAGAAAAGATTTTCAACATATTCCTGCTCACTTAAACTGTTTGTCTACAGAATTCAGCCAGATGGCACCAATTTGATAACTCTGATCAAAACAGTAACATTAACAAACCCCAAAGGACAAAAAAGGTTCTTACAGGAACCTTTTCATTTCCTCTGTCTTTCCATTGGTATGTATGAATAGCTCACCATCTATGTATTAATACTTTCAGAACTGATGCATTTGAATCTCCAAAAAGATTTTTCTGTTATCTATTGCTACATAAAAAACGACTCCAACACTTAGTGGCATAGAACAATACATGTTTATTATTTTTCATAATCCTAGGAGTTGGCTGAGTGCTTCTCACGGTCTGGGCTAACTCAGCTGGGGCTGAGGGCCTCATATGATTTGGGCCCTTAGTTTGGGTGATTGTGACAAGGTTTCTCCCCATGTAGTCTCTCCATCTCAAGGATGCTAGCCCAGACTTATTCACATGATGATCACAGGACTCTCAGCAGCAATAAGCTCCAATGCTCAAGTACTTTGCAAGCCTCTGGTTGTGTCGGATTGGCCAAAGCAAGATTTCTGACCAAGTACAGCTTCGAAGGGTGCACAGACGCCACATCTTAATGAGAAGAATGGCAAAGTTACTTGCATGTCTGCGGGAAACTATACAGTGCTTTAGGTTCAGGAGGGCAAAAGACCTCTTCTTTGTTGGAAATTTTCCAAATATAAGAAGGAGATTCGATGATGGTCAAGCAAAAAGATAACTGTCCACTCCTGTGCCTTTTGATACTACCCCTCTGTGTGAGCCAGCATGGCAGTAGCGGCCTAGATGTCAGGGGGCACTGTCATGTTGGAGTATTTAGCTGTTATCGGCAGGAAGCTGAACTCAGAGGGATCTGGAGGAGCAAGCGGAGTAGCCAAGTGGCTGGAGTGGGCTTGTGGATAGTACCTGTAAATCGTGGAGGCAAAAGGGTGTCCTTAGAGAGTGAACACGATCCATGTCCAGGAGATAAGTGGGGCCTGGCCAATACTTAGAATCCTTAGAATCTCTCAGTGATCCTTGTGGAGAGGAGCTGTGCTTACAGCCCTTCTCATTGCCATCAAGCAAAAGCATCCCAAGGATGGCTGACTTCCAGGCATCTGCTCATCTTCTGGTATGACTGACATGTGCCTGTGCCTCGTCTTACCCACGTGGGGTGGATACCATGCTTCAACCTCCAGGGGCACTTGTAAGCTTCTTATTCCCTACCTTGAAAATAAAGGGCGACATTCTGGATTCCTGGGGAGATGGTGGCAGACATGGAAACACAGGGACCTGTACTGAGGTGAGACCTGTATTTGGGTGGGACCTGTACTTAGGACCAGCACTTGTACTTGGTTAGATCTGAGCAAAACCAGTTTGAGATGTTATTCATTGGCAGTCTGCCCACTGCTACTCTTCTACACCTCAAGTTAGGATGGTGGTGAACTTACCTCTAGTTTGTAACTGTCCAATTCATGACTTGTAGATTTGGAAAATAAAATCAATGCTCCAAAAAAAGGAGGAAGTTGGTTTTTATATAAAATAGGATTTTGTTGACCTTTAAAAGAAAACCAATCTACTATACTTGTCTTAAGGAAGGCAGACTGGGAAAGAGTTACATGAGTGAGGTCTGTTCTCTGGTCGGGCAGGAAGGACAGAATTCTTGGATTGAAATTGGAAAGAGAGTTTTCCAGAAACTAAAAATGTCTGATGATAGGCCTGACATTTGTTGAATGCCAGCTATGTGCAATACTGGGCAGTATGTTATAAAAAATGTTTCATTTGATCCTAAAATAACTCTGAAGATTTATGTGGGGGCATCCTCATTCTCAGGGAGGAAACTGAGGCCCAGAGTAGCTAAATAGTCTGAGCATGCCCACTGACCCAGGAAGAGGCAGAGGCTGTGTTTTTGCTATTGTATTATGCTACCTCCTGTGACTAAATGGGTGAGCAGGTGTGTAGGTAGGGTAGAGTTGACCCTAGGACTGGAATAGCTTTGGGGATCATACTGTTAGGAAACTGCCCATAACTCTTTGTCCCTCAGTTTCCCCAGTCCCCATACTCTTCTTGTGCATGGCCGCCCTGCCCTCTCATTTGTTCTCTGTCCAGGATCTCTGTTGCTGCCCCTCACTGAGTCTGCTAGCTGAGCTTTGACATAGGGAACCATAGGTAACTTAGAGCTGGAGAAGTCTCTAATCAGGGGTCCATCAGTTAGCAAAATCAACAAGTTGTGGGTCCAAGAAGATAATGTAGGCTCCGGGAAAAATGTTGAATTTGAATTTTAAGCCTACTTTTTAACAGAAATGCTATCATATGGGTACTTAAGTTCTTTTGCTAGATATTACTTTTTAAATGATGTTTTTTAAACAATGCTTATATTTCTTCTCTCTCTGTGGGAGATTGTGTCTGAGGTTAAAACTAGAAAGACTTAATAAATAGAGTTTCCAAATAATTTATCATCTAAACTGAGCACTTCTGGGAGTTAAGGGGAGCACTATTAATAACTCCCCAGGACTATCACAAACAAATGGGGATGAATAGCTACCTGCATCAGGGAATGTTAGAATAGAACATCTTAGAAAGCTGGGGATTACTCACACCTATTTTGTAATTTGATTACAGCTTGATTTAGGAAAGTGTCTCAATCATTTTAAAGAAAATGCACACATGTCCCCAGAGCAAACTTTGACACAGGGAAAGAAGAAGAACTTTTTGGCTTGCTGGTTATTAATAGCCTGGGTGCTCTCAAATTGCCAGTAGGTTTCTCTTATCTGGTTCACACATTCAGATTCTGCCTTTCATACTGAACATTTGCAAAATCTCCTAATATAAACATCTTTAATGAAGCAGTAAGATACTGAGGCGAAACAATGTCCAAGGTGTGAATTATTACACCATCCGTAACTCAGACTAAAGTGTGACTTTTTTTGATTGCAGAATGGCTGTTTGCTGAGTTGTATAACAAAAACCCTGGGAATTATAGCCCTAAATAATCCATATTATCTTTAAAAGTCTATTTTTAACTTAGTAGAAACTGTAAAATAATAACCCAAGTAGTAAAATCTCTTCTCCAAATTGTTACATTTATTTAAATAACTAGTGTTTATGTTAGATACCTTCAAATATGTTTCTCCCGTTAGTGATTTTTATGAAATATTAATGAATAATGGGTGGGGACAGAGATAACTGAAAAATGTCTTTCTCGAAAGACTTCTGATCAACCTCTATACATCAAGGAAAATTCTATGGACTCAAGAATGGTGTAGTCGACATTCTGAATTTCTGTAAAATAATTGGGTTTATATTTACCCATGTTTCTCATAAACTTTGATTTCTCTGATATGGATTATATTTGCACTTACATGTCCTGGATACTCGAGGTGTACATAGGCCAAGCCCTAGGCAAAACCACAAAATAAGCGAGATTGAAAACCACTTAAGAGCTGCTTATTTGCAGTCAGCAGTCTAGGAACTGGATGCTCCTAACTCCAGATTTTTCTAGTGTCTTTGCTCCTCTCCCTAGCTCTTCCTTCTCCTCTCTCACTGCCTTGAGTCTGATCTCTCCTCAACCTAAAGGCTGTTAATAAGTGATAAGGGTTCATTGTCTCCTATCCAGCCCTCTGCACTCTCCTTTGCAGAATATCTCTTAAAAGTGACCTCGAAGAGCGAGTGGGTGTCTCAGGCACTGTGACAAGAGTGAATTGCCAGGGCAGAAATTGGAGGGGCAGGACTGTGTCTTCCACAGCAACCCTCAGATCTCCTCGTGTAAAAGTCTAGTCCTCGTACCCATCCTGCACTATGCAACCAAAGTAATTCCAGTTCACTTGGAAATAGGAACATATTTTTAAGAATCAGAAACAGTCCCACAAAAAGATGCGCTGAAACGTAGGGCTTTTGAGAAAGGATGTGGTAATGGCCTGGTTCACTCCATAAATCACTCTGTTTCCCTGAAGGTAGGGATAATCAATGTGCTTTGATTCTCAGCTTCAGCTAGAAGATCAAGGAAGAAATATTTCATGTGGATTCATCTTACCCAGGACCCAAGCTGTGATGGGAGTTAGTGCATTCTGAATAATAGCTGATACATCTGCTGGAAACATCCAGCACTTGGAATATTTCTTGTCTTTCTGTCACAGAGCTTACTCACTATTGCTTTCTTTGTTTGCATCAACTGCACTTTCAGAAAGAAAAAAAAACACCTTCAGACTCATCAGGAACACTTCTCATATGAAGGCTTCTTACTGTGTTGCTCAGATGCTGGCTTTCCAAATTCATGCAGTCCTAGTGTGGTTTCTAACGTTTCCTTTTACACCCTAGGAAAGGTTAGTTTTGTAGAAGCTAAAAGAGATATTAGAAATCAACAAGCTCAATAGTGTTTTATTTTATTCTTCAGAACCTTAGGCTTCCTCTGAAATGTCGCAGCTGCTATGGGGGCTTTGGTACTAGAAAGGTGGGGTCCCTTGCTTAAGCTTCAGCACTTGACTTTTACCTGTTTACACCTTGGGCTCTGTGTAAAATGTCTTTTAACCATAACAATCAAAGTTTGAGATCTTCTGATCTAATGACGTGATTAGTCCCCTGTGCTCCAACGAGTTAATGGCAAGGTCTAGGCTGACAACGTGTCTCTTGATCCTGTGGATCTCTTGTCTTGTTACACTGCTGAACCTTGTGAAGGGATAATTCAAGTTGTATGCTGTTAACCAACAGACAGATGTACAGAGTCATGAAGAGGCCACTCATAAAAAGTAAATAATCCTTGGGAGAAAATGTCAAACTTCATTAAATTCAGAAATAGAAATGAAAGCAATGGCGACTGTTTTTTGTTTTTGCCATCAAATTGACAAAGAAGTCAGTGCTCAATGGATAAGCAATATTCCTTGAGATTTGGGGCTCCCATACACTGGTAATGACAGTGTAAATTTTGGGGGAGATACCCCTACTGTCAAAGGTTAAATGTGTTGACATCATTCCCACGTATGACCTAATGAGCCTACTTCTCGAAATTGATCCTAAGAAAACCATTTGAAATATGGTAAAAGAAATATGCGGAGATGTTCTTTTAAGTGTGAGTGTTTCTTAGATAGTGGAAAAAAAATCATTCCTACCCTAAATGCACAACAAGAATGGAACAGTTAACGTAAACTTAATGTCTATATAACAAAATATTAAAATTAAATATACAAATAGTTAGCAGTGTTAAGATAATTTTAATATGTGATTTAAATGAGCAGAACCTCATGCAACAATGCCTATAGAATATAGGCTGAACGGTTTCTGAATATGTATCGGGACAAAGGACAGACTAGAGAGAAATAGCATAAAATGCTCTGTGGTGTCTAGGCACTGGAATTGCAAGGTATTATTATTTCTTCTTTAATTTAAAAAATGTTTTCCCAATTTTCCACCTTGTTTGGGTGTTACTTTTATAATGTAAGAGAGGGAGAGATGAGTTTTTTCTCTCCCTGAAAAGTGCACTGAAAGTGCCAGCAAGTCTTGTTTCTGGGTTATTTTCTGATGTAATCCAGGAATGAGGAAAGGCTGGAGCCCACCATCCACCACGCAGTTTTGGTTCTGTGAACAGAAAACATTTCCTTGTGTCCCTTGGCACATCACAGTTCTCTGTGTGCAGTGGCAGGGCTCCGGGAAGACTCAGCAAGGCGAAGATGCTTTCGTCAGTTCACAAAAAGAAGCCCTGGGGTCCCATCCTGGCTACATCATTTTCTGTCGATGGGATGTTGGCCAAATCAGGAAACTTCTCTCAGCCTCAGTATTTTCATCTGTCAAATAAGGAGGATGATCCTTCCTTTATGATGTTGTTACAAGAAAAAACTCGCAAAATGCCTAATCCAGTAGGTAAGTTGATGTGAAAGACATATTCAGCCCATGTCTGCTGCCTTGCTCCCTCCCTCTGGGCCGCCACCCTGCATCGTGGAAGTTGTGTTTGGGAAAAGCAACTGAACCTTGAAAGTTTATTCCTTATTTGATCCAGTGGGGACTTGGGAAGTATCAGGATAGTCCCAGATGGGTAGATCATTCTAGCAATGCCAACAGAACAACGAATGGCAGTTACTGATTTTCAGGAACTATGGGCCACCGTGGTTAAGAACTCTGTGTTTTTGTGTGTATGTCTCAGAGGATATAAAAAGTTACAGTCCTTTGTCTTCCGTAGGTCCAGCTTTATATTATGTATTCCTGACTAAGAAAGCGCTAACATGGGGCACACTTCCAGAATTGTGGGAAAGGAGACATTTCTTCTCAAACTCCTTATTCTACCTCCATTTACCCAGTGCCTGGTGCCCGAAAGCTTTCAATCTCTCTTCTTTACCCTTTCAAAAAATGGCTCTCAGATCCTTCTGGCAAAAATGACATTATTAGCAGATTTTGATGTTTCCTTTCTTTGGTGCTTTAGCTTTTTTTTGTTTGTTTCCAGAGACAGAGTCTCACTTTGTCACCCAGGCTGATGTGTGCAGTGATGTCATCATAGCTCCTTGCAGCCTTAAACACCTGGGTTCAAGCAATCTTACTCCTCAGCCTCCTGGATAGCTGGGACTATAGGCGAGTGATACCACATGTGGCTAATTTTTTAATTTTAATTTTTGTTTTTCTTTTGTAAAGATGGGGAAGTCTCACTATGTTGTCCAGGCTGATCTTGAATTCCTGGTCTCAAAATATCCTCCCACCTTGGCCTTCCAAAATGCTGCAATGATAGGCATGAGCCACCATGCCTGGCCTCGCATTTGCTTTTCATAAGGAAGTATGCAGCAGAGAAAGAGGAATTCTCAGGTCCAGTTAGCAAGGGAGTATTTTGGATATAGGGAGACCATCTAGAAAAGTCTGGAAGTTTCTTCTGAGGAAACTTCCTGCTCACACTATATGCGCGTTAAAAGGAGTGCTGAGCTCAGAAGAGCATGTGCTCAGGGAGGGTCTACTGCTGTCAGTTCATCACCCTCTGATATCTTTCCTTTGCCCCTGGACCTATTTCTGAGTCGTGTCACTACTGGCAACGTCATTGGTTGTATTTGCTATGAAGGTGGTCAGGTCTAGATTCTTGCAGGCCCAAGGGCTCATGTTGGAAGACTCTAAAATAAAATCAGGTCAGATGCTAATGTATAAATAAAATGCAAATGAATCACTAAATAATTAAAAATGGAATCAATGTTTACTGCCTCCTGGAACATAGCCCGAGAACCTAGATGCGAGATTGGCACACGTCTCTAAGATGAAGCAACTGGAGCATAGGATTTAAAAGCCAGTATTTCCAAAGGAACAATTAATTAAAAAGGGAGGTTAATTCACAGTTTACAGACTTAGCATCTGCTTGTTTAGCATATGCAATAAAAAGCAAAGTAGTGGTAGATTTGTAAAAATGTCAGTTAGATAATTGATATATATATACACACACATATATATGAGAATCATTTTTGCATAATCCAGTTCTCCTTTCGTTCCCATGATCCTCACTAAGATAATGTTTAGAACAGAATGTGGTATTTGTACCCTCTGTCTTTTATGATTTAAATATTCCAAGTTGAAAGAATTTATATAGTTTTTGTAAACCATGTTTGTCATTGGTATTTCTTTTCTGGAACATTTTAAATCAATGAATTAGAAAATATCTATTTGTATATCTTCTTGGCATGTCCAAACAATATTTTCAAGTTGAAGTTTATGAGTTGTGTTGTGTTTTCTTAACTAGGTATATTACACGAAGCCTGTTTAATTTGTTGATATGAGGACATATTTGTGACTTTTTGTAATGTGCAGAAACTCAGGTCACAGCTTTATCCTTTGCATAGTTATAGTTACCTTTATTCTATGTGGGAAAACTACTATTTTATTTGCTTTTTCTCCTAGAGAAATATCTCTGCTGCAACAAATTTTCATGATCTTAGTAGTTTCCTATAGAGGTCTAAATATATTGAAATTTGAGGATTAAAACTAAGATAGAAATGTGGAAATCTGAGGCTTAAAATTTTTATTTATAGGAGGGCTACATTGTTTTTCTATATAGAAATGATGGTGTGTGTGTGTGTGTGTATTTTAATTGGGTATTCAGACTAGGATTCATGTCTTTTTTTTGCCCAAGAATATATATATCATTTGAAGAAAGGATCTTCTATTATTTCTCAGTGATAAATTTTGGATATAGAACTTTTCAACAATATTGCTTCAGAATAATCTTACCCCTCAGGGATCACTTTTTATGTTAATAACTATACAGTTCCTAAGTATAGTAAAACACTTGCCTGTAATTAGAGTATCATGAACATCTGAAAGACTTTATTTGTTGACGTTTTCTTATGCCCCACCTCTTTCCAAGAAGAATTCAAAGCTATTTACAAAAAGAAAAGAAGACATGTACAGCATGATTAATAATTAAGAAGAGTTGGGGCAAATTAGGGGGTGAGAATGAGGATGATAAAATAGGAGAAAACATTTTGCTAGCTAAAGTTTGAGCATAATTATTGAGATTGAGGACACTAAGAACTTAATAGGAACCCTTACTAGAATTTAGGCCCTTAAAGCTATGCCTGTTTTCCCTGTTCGTGTTCCTCTTTTGGCTGATTTCATCAGTGATGTTGGTATGACACCACTACCTCTTGTCCTTTGCCAGATGAGGTAAAAATCAGCAGTGAGTTCTTGATACACAGAAAGGTGTAGATGCAAGATTACAAAGGGATATTCCATGGGTGGGATTATGGCCCACAGCTGTGTTTTGCTAAGTTCACATAGCATTAAAAAAATAAATAAATACAGAGCCCAAATTTAGAAATGAGAGGATTTTACATAAAAATTCAGCATTTGGCTTCTCTTGGAAAATCGAAAGAGCAACCAACCATCTGTCCTGTTTTCCTACATGATAGGTTGATCTTCAGATAGAGCTTGTACCGTTTCCATTTCCCTGGCCCTGGGGAGTATTTGTGAGTCTGGCTCCTGATTAAGGCAGTTCTTGCTTGCAAAGAGCTTACAATCTTTCTAACAGTGACAAGGGATAATTATAACAAAGTTTGAGCTTGTTTCCAGTGATTTTCTTATACTTTTTACCTTGTGATAGAGTTCCCTCACCTTAACCTGTAGAGAGTACATATAAAGCCTTTGGTAGCATATTCAGATGACACCTCTTCATTTAATATTCCTTCCTTCCTTCATTCATCTTTCATTCCAAGATCATTGATACCTTGTTTACTACCAAAACCTAGGTCCAGATAACTGTCTGTAGTTGATATTTTAGAAAGTGCTAAGCTGTGTATAAAAGGGAGTTTTAAAAATGAGGATTTGGAATATTCCCAGTTGTTGAAAATCAATTCTATGTTCCCACGTCATGTGTTATATGAAACAAGGAGAAACTGCTTTCGGTGTGCCATTGCTCAGTATGGGGACCTAATGCCCTAGGCAGAGTAGACTGTCCTGCACCTGTTAGCGCCCAGCGTACCCCAGGAGAGCTAAGGGTAATAAGGGAATGGAATAGCTAAGGGGCTGTATATATCAAGGATTGGAGCTGAGCCACTACTTTGGAAAAGAAAGCTTCCTGATAGTAAGAAAGACGGATTCAAATATAAGACTTTCCAAGCAAATAAAAAAATATATATTCACATGGATTTATTCCAAGCCTGAATGTGATTCATTTTGGGGGCACATTTTTTTTTCTCAGATCTTAGAATTTGGAGGAAGAATGAAACTTTGTTTTTTATTTACCCTTAAACACAAGGTAGCTGGTATGAAAGACACATCTTACAAAAAAGATAAGTTCAGCAATTCTGTTAATTGTTGGAATTAAAAAAAAAAAAAACTCCAGCTACCATAAATATCCTTTGGGTCATTATTACCTCAAGTACAAACACGATAGAAAAATATTCTGCCATTTCTTTACTTTTGGTTTTTATTTCCTTTTTAATTAAACTACTTTTAAAATCTATTTGTTAGGAGCCAGCCCACTTTAGTAATTTAATCATTCAGCCAATTGATATTTGAATAGTTGTTCTTTGTGTGATACTATAGTTCTAAATCACTCTCATTGTAAATCTGCAATGTTGAACGACTGTAGACCAAGTTTAAGCTTAATCTATATCAAAGACAAGAATTCAAACCATCTTAGTCAGATTCCTTTCATCTGATTGCTTTGTCATAAAATTTTATATCATACAATAGCTTATCAATCCATTAAAGGTCATTCTAAATGATGTAAGCATTTCTCCTCTCAGATAGCTTAAAGATAAATTCTTTAAAGAAATCAGCCAGCAAGAATCTTTCCTTATTCCAAATTTTGAAGTCTGCATCTGATTTTCAAATTAAGTGAATGAGGTTTATTCCATCTGTGTTCGTTCGTTCGTTCTTTTTTTAACACTAAAAATGGAAGCCCAAAGACAGAGTTTAACATTTTTTAAGTTGGAGAACAGAATGTGATAGGTTAAATTTTAATCTAATCTCTCTCTAAGCAGCATCTATGGAATCTTTCCTATTACTAGGCTTGGGTACAACACATTTCATTTTTGAAGGCTTAACTTTAGCTGTTCCCCAGACTCTGTGTTAGAGAATAAATAGAACCCCTTTATCTCCTACTGTTAAGGTGAATAGTATACTTGTGTGAGTATGTGTGTGTAGATAGGGAGGGAAGGAGGGAGAGCCATGCCCATCCCTGTAAAATTGAATTGTAGTAAATAGTCCTTCGATAATGGAAACTGATAGTGGTATTCTAAATATGACTTATAAGTGAAACTAATAAGAGTGTGTTCACCATATAGTGGGTAGTGACAAATCTCATTCTTAGGTAGAAGCTTGATCACTCTCCGATGACTCCCTTTAAGTGATCTGTATGTGCTGTAAGTCAACATTTGGAGGCAGAACTGAGGTGTGCATGAACACAGTTCTAAGTATATAATTTCTTAATTAAATAATTATTAATTGAAATGAAATGCGAGAATTTTCTACTTAATTGTGTTCCCTGCCAGGCTCTGGGTGTGATCCCAGTTATGAGAATTTCCTCAATATGTGTTTTCTTAGTATCCATGATGGAAGCCCTTTGAATGCTCCTAGTTATGTGGATTTAGGTAATTACTAATACCACATAAAACTCACACCCTGAATATGGAGGAAAAGTCATCTGGATAGGTGGTAGTCTTCTGAAGACTTACCTCATCCTGAATACCTTTCTCTGTTTCATCATTTCAGCTTTTCTTTTGTTAGAATTTTATTTTCTCTCTTTTTCTTTTCTCTTTTCCTCCCCTTCCCTTCTCTCTTCTCCTCTCTTCTCTTTCCTTTTATTTTTTCTTCTTCAAGATGGGGTCTTGCCATGTCCTCCCTGCCTTCCGCCTTATCCCCGTCTACCAAGTGGCTGGAACCATCGGCATGTGCTGCCACACCCAACTCACTTCAGCCTTTTTGAAGGCAGGAATCATGTCTACACTATTATTACTGTTCTCTTCATGTTATGGGAAAATTACTATACTATATGTCAGCGATTTAGTACTCATCACAGAGTCACAGGCAATTTAGGCTAGCTAGGTTTTAAAACATTCTATGGTTTAACCTTCTTTCATTTTTGCATATGAGGATACTCAGGTCTAAGAGAAGTTAGAGTTGCGTTCAGTGAATATTTACTGATTGTCAGTTATATGCCTGATTTCTTATATTTTAAGCTTTTATTTTGATATATGTTCAGATGTCACAGAAACATTGTAAGAGAGAATTCTCTTACGCTCTTCTCCCGGATTTCCCAAATGTTAACTTTGTGCCACATTTGCTTCATCATTCCCTCCCTCTATTTTTTTGAAACCCCCCTTTCGAGTAAGTTGCAGACTTGATGCCCCTTTGCCCCTAAACCCTTTAGTGTGCAGTTCCTAAAACCATGAATTTTTCTTATGTAACTACAGGACAGTTATCAAAATCTGGTAATTAACATTGATACAGACTATTTTCTAACACACAGACCCTAGTGACTTCACCAATTGACAGCAAAAGAAAATACTGGATCATGTACATTAATATTTAAGGACACTTGGCATGTTTAGTGTGTTTAGTGGCAACCGTGAGACTATACCCAGGTCTTTCAACTCCTTCTCTCATGTCCTTTTGGCCTCACTGAACTAACATGACATCTTTAGACCTTACCTCTGCCAACATTATAGTTGTTTGAAAGCCTCGGTAAACTACTTAGGGCTTTCAGAGCTGTTTAGTAACTTCCAGAATGTAGGGCTAGTAATGGTATTTTTTTAAAAGGTCAGTGAATATAAAGTAGGAATCTTGATGACATTCCTCACGCTTCCCTCATGTCTCCATGGAATAGAGGTCTCATTTATGGGATTAAAATTCAGAGAACTACCAGCTGACAGTATTGAATAGCAGCAAAATCCTTGGCTAAGAATTAGGGTTGCAGACTCCTGAAATGTGGATACAGGAGAGTTAGCTTTCCTATCTTCCTCATGAAGATGGAGAGAATGATCTTTGACCCCACAGGAAAAAAATAGCAAAATACTATGTGAGACTTAGTTCAGATAACTCATCACTTACAAATTAAATAACACATATTTCCCTCAATTGCTACTATGATTTGTATAACCATATCTTCTGGTTATCTAGGAGTTATAGAATATAGATTAGACAGATTGATGTTTCAGTGATTAGGCCTAAGAAGAGACTGAGGCCCATGTCTATTTTCATGGAGTTTCTTGTTTAATTTACCATAGGCATCCCAACATGGTCTCCAGCATTAAAGAGAACATAGTAGGCAGAATGTTCAGCTAGAAAAGAACTTGGCATTGTTCAAAGGTTTGGAGGACAATTACAACACTCATAAAACCAGAAAATGATACATAAATCTTTTCTAAAGTAAAAATGTTGGCTTATTTCTCAAAATGTTTTTATTACTTAATAATATGAGTATCAGAGCCTTTGTTCAGCACATAATGTTCAGGATAATTTGGTAGACATGAACAAGATCCTTTAAACAACTCGCTTTTATCACAATTCAATTTTATTCTTCTATTCAAGCATAGTGACATTCATTTAGTGACTTTGTTGTGGGAACATTTCTTTGCATATAATATACAGAATCATTCAAATGGAGTCTGTTTTGGATCATTATCCATTTCTTTGGGCTTTCTTGGATGGAACAAATAAAGTCCGGTTAACAGCCTCAAGTGAAAAATATTTGAAAGACATGATTTGTCTCATATATATATATATAAAATTAGAAAAAAAACCTTTTATTTTTGGACATACTTTAGACAATCATTTACAACAGAAAGCTAATCTGAAGCTTTGGCAAGTGTGTATGTGTGTGTGTGAGAGAGAAAGAGAGACAAGAAAAGAGAAAACTCGTCTGATTTACTTGCTGAGTTTTCAGTTGAAAACCTTCACTGGAGATAAGGGAAAAGTACATTGAACGAGGCCAGGTATACAGTCTCCACTTGGTAGGAACAGACTCCCCACTAAAGCCCCAGACCGGTGTGCCCCTTTTGTGGTTCTGTTCCTCCTCGATGCCGGCTCTTAGACTGTGTCTGCTGTGGCCTCAGACCTTCTGGTAGAGCTTGCCCAGTGGGGAGGAGTAACTAGACCCAAAATGGCATCCCGAAACAAATACCTTGAAATAGGAAACAGACAGAAAAATAGGGGATGTAGTTGCCACAGGTGTGATATAAATCATCCAGTCTATATGTTAGAAAATAAGTACTTTAGTTAGATTTGGAGAAAAGTATGAGAGACAGCCTGAGTAGTAAGAGGAACATGGACAAACTGTGGTGTCAGATAATCCCAAATTCAAAGTCCAAATTCAAATCCCAATGCTGCCACTTTTACCAGTGACGTGACCACCGTTAGTAAGTTACTTAATCTTTTTGAATCTCACTTTATGCACTGGAAAAAAAACCTTCATTTGGCAAGCATATATTGGGCACCTACTGTGTACCAGCACCCCGTCAGGCACGCAGGTAGCCCAGAGCCTGCCAGACTCACAGAGTATTGAGGCTCATGTGAGAATGTACATGAAACTGCTTAGCACAATGTCTGGCACAGAGTGGTGTCTTAATGTATTTCTTTTTTCCTATTTGTTCTTTCGGCCTTCCACGAGCATGGGGAAATCTAAAAATTTCCTTAAGAACCCAGCAATTTTAGTCCATTAGTCCCATTAACTCCCACATAAAATTTCTTAGCAAGAATTGTCATAATTTGGAGTAGGACCAGTGAGCTGCATAATTCTAGGGGCCTGTACAGGTCTGAGTCAGCAAATGTGAGCTTCTAGTCCAGCTGTGCTGTTGGACAATTCCCTTCACCTCTCTGGGATTGACTTTCTCAATGGTACGTACGTACAGTGAGGGTTTGGGATTAGGCGGCTGCGAGCTTTATCTCCTCTGATCCGACAGTAACTGATTTTACCTCTGATTCGCCACTTGAGTCAATGTTACGTGCGTGCTTGTCTTTTTCCTACCTTCTCCCTGCCCCCCCCACCCACTCATAGCTTTGTTGGAGTTGTTGGTAAACATGGCTTTGGTTTTGAACCTTGCTTCAGTTGCTTTTATTCTGTTCTTTCCTCTAATCTCCAGTTTTGGAGAAAATGGGAGAGGAAAGGAAAAAGTAGGAAGACATGGCTGTCTTTGTACCTTGTCATCTTTCCCCTTAAATACACCTAAGGAAATTCTTGGGTTTTCTGTTTCAAGCTTAGAACACCTGAGGGTGAAGACCTTCTGTCCCCTAATGTCTCCATCAGTGATGCTGCTTCCATTTGTAGCCACTGAATCCTTAAGCTAGATTATGGGATACAAAAATCACAAATGGGGAGTGTTGGGGGCCCAACAGGAGTCCTCCTCTTAAGACAAAGGACACGTCTGTCTCCCAAAGGAGTAGGGTGCCGGCCCCATATGCTGGAGTTGGAGGGTTCAAACCCAGCCTTGGCCAAAAACTGCAAAAAAAAAAAGACAAAGGACACGAAGCACCTAGTTAGATCCATCCCTAAAGTTCATGCCAAAGGATCCTAACTCGCCAAAGCGCTCTGGGCAAGCTGTGGAATGTTCCCACCTCATATGGCCCCATATACAAGGGGTCTCTAACAGCTCCTGGGTGTAGACGCCATCTTTGGACTGCCCAGGCGGGGTCGCTGTCCCTTTCAATAAACCTGACCTGAACTTGTTTCCTCCCTCCCAGTGTCATCTCGGGGCACTGCCTCTCATACCTTTCCGTGAGAAGGATTGGGGACTTTAGTGGCTAGATGGGCATCTACAGAGTTGAAGTCCCGGAGGGAGAAGGAACTACAGAGGATAGGCAGTTAGTTAGCAGACAGGCCATAGCTAGAACTTAAATCAGTGCAGCTCTTTCACTCTGCCTTGGCTGGAGGAAGCATTATTTTTATGTTTTATTCTTTACACCACCTCTTAAATCATCAGGTTTTATCTGGAGACGTCATCGTCCTCGTCCGGTGTCTCTCTTAGCTTTACAGCATTTTCCTCACTGTCTCCTGGGCTGAAGCTCTGCTTTTCACCCTTCAGTGTAGCAAAGCAGTTGTAGGCGTAGGAAGAGATTGGGGGTGCTCCTGGTCATCCTTAACCCTGTATATCGCTTCTATTCCTATTTACTTCTTAATAAGCATATCAATCATGGCTAACAGTTTTTAAATACTTAGTGTATGACACTGTATCAAGTAAGTGATTTCCACTGGACCAACTATGTGACGTACCATTGTTTCTGCCATTTACCAGAGGGCAAGTTGAAGTGGAGAGGAGCCCCATGCTCTGCCTGAGGTTCCAAGTCCAGCGAGCAGTAGTTACAGAACTTGAGGCCAACTGGTGCCATTCCAGAGTCTATGCCAGTAAATGCTGGGTATATTCCCCTCTCACCTGCCTCCCTCTTACTTGCAGTCAGCCCCAACATATTTTCTCTCTCTTTTGCAAATTCATCTCAGTCTGAATCTGGAGATTCCCAGAGTTTCAGCTTTGTCTCTGTTTGCCACACCCCCTGTGCATGATCTCTGACATATTGAAGACTCATTACTTACTGCTATCCCCAGAACCTGCTCCTAACCCCACTTCCAGCCTCTCTTTTAAAACTGCACGTGTTTCTTTCTACCTGTCTATTTGCCCTGGCACCTTGTACTTGATTTGTTCAAAGCCACGTGGTCTCTTAGCCTGCTGGAGTGATTGCCTTTCAGACATCACCCAGAAGGAGGAGACATTTTGGAGACTTCCATGAGTCTGCTAGAAAATTTGAGTTATAGCTACATGTGAAAAAGTGCGAGTCTAGATATTAGAAACTATTTTTATAAGTATGTACATATAAATAAATTATATATTTTTCTTTTATGAAAAATAATGTAGCTTGAAAAAGGATAGTTTTTTTTTTTTTTTTTGGCCTTTGGTATTCAAAAAGGTATTTATATCAAAAGGAATTCTGCAGAGTCGATGTTGGGAATGGTCTGTTTGCCATGTTTGAGGTCCCTCCAGCCTTTGTTATCCTGGACCCTCAAAGGCAGAGATACGTTAGTATCTCTTACAGTGTGGGCAAAACACAGCCCATGTGGGTTTCCACAAGTTCCAGTAACCCAGTACACCAAACCATAGCATGATACCTTGAAAAGGAATCCAAGAAGGAAATTTGGAATCAATCTCTGTTCACTGAGTTGTAGGCGTCTCCACTTCCCCTCGTCTCCAGCTGTTCTTGCTATCTTTGGTTTAAACAGGGCTATTTTTGTCCGAATTAAGCGTCTTTTCGTTTCTTTTTAGTCTGGTCTCTGCTTTGCTCGGGACTGTTCGTCTGGGTTTTACTCTATTCCTGATCTGTCAATTTTTATTCTCAGATAGGCCCTTTGCTTTAGACAGTATCTTTTGTTTCCTAATGTTGTTTGTTCCCTGCTTATAGGATGTTCTTTGCCATCTAATATTAGATCAGACATAATGGCCTCGAAGCAGCTTCTCCTCTGGAGGGAAAAAAGCCATGGTTAAGATGTCACTTCCCATAAATCAGTTTTGGTGAAGATGAAGGCAGCTCTAAGCAGGGGAGAGGGAAGCAGGAACTCACCAAGTCGGACGCTTTCAAAGTCGACTTAATCCTCCCTCTTGTCCTGCCGTCTCCGTGTTGCTCTTTGGAGGATGGATGGGCCTCCTTAATGTGAAGGAATGAGCTTTCACATTGTTCCCCCTTGTTACAACAACAAAAGCTCTGGAAAATTCCAATTAATTAGCAAGTCTTGGGCTAATGAAATAATAAAACTGAAGGAGAAATGCTCAAAGCTTTCAGAGAGGCCTAAGAATGTGAGGATAATGCTGATTTCAAATATTTGGGGCTGTTTGTATAATTTTCCCAGGGTTTGCCTTCTTGAGACTCACAGAGATAAGACCAGCGAGACAAGTGTGAGGATTTGTCAGAGGCAGGATGTAATAACATTGTTAGCTTTTAAGGACATTAAATGACCCACTGTCATTTGAACAAAACAGTTAAACATAGACTCACCCAATCAGGGAAATTAAAAACAGAATATAGACCTTTGCACATTCTGTGTTTAGAGGAAGACATGGCAATTGGATGGGCATAAAGTCAATGATCAAATAAGGCTAAAGTTAATTATTATGAAAGACCCGGAAATCGCCATATTGTTGTGCCACTGAATGAGTGATTGTAAGTACTTTGGCTACTAGAAATGTATGGTGGTGAAAAACACTTAACATCACCCATTTGCAGCCTTTTTATTATAGTAATACAATCAACAATAAAGATGATGTAACCACAATAAAACCACCACCACCAATTAAAATACTGAGCATTTACTGTGTACCAGATGCTATTCTGAGGACATTTAATTTTCTCAACAATCCTATGAGATACTAGATGCGAGGTGACTATTGCTTTTATTACCTCCACTAGATAGTTTAGAATATTGAGGCTCAGCTATGAAAGGGCTGGCCCGCATATAGGTAGAATGACAGGCCTAGGTTTGAATCTGAGCATTCTAATTTTAGCACCTATGCTCTAAAACTACCATGCCAGGCACCTGTGAAATGCTACGGTATTACTGTCTGGATAGAAATATCAATTGAGAGGTAAGATGTTGTCAGGCTGGATTAGGAATCGGAGAGTCCAGGGCCTTATTCCCAGTTTAGTCACGCATTATTCCTGCAGTCTTGGAAAAAAATCACTTACTTATCATTTCTGCTTTTAGCATGTTTATCTGTAAAATGAAATTGTTGTATTAGATGATATCTGAGGTATCTTCCAGCTTCAGTATTCCATGGATTGAGGAAATGATAGATTTTTGGATACAGGGTAAAATAAAAAATGATCAGATTTTGGATACTTAGGAGGAGTGTGGAGGGTGTGTGTACACATGCAGTTAGACATAAAAAAAAGAGATAGTAGCTTTGGACCGGGCAGAACTGTGGTCTCGAACCCTAACTCTCCTGTATGACTTAGAGGGAGGATACAGCAGTTATCTCTTGGAACTTTAGTTTCTTTCTCTGATGGAGGTGATTGTGTTATATATACAGAGTCCCCAGTATAGTATCCAGGCATTGTTGGTAGTTCTCTTGTCTATCTTTATGTGGATAGCCTAATTCAGGAGCTGGCTCCAGAGAAGAGATTAGTGCAGCCAAAAGGAACGTTTTCTTTTTCTTTTTTCTTTTCTTTTCTTTTCTTTTTTTTTTTTTTGAGACAAAGTCTCACTTTGTCACCCCTTGGTAGAGTGCTGTGGAGTCATACCTCATAGCAACCTCAAACTTCTGGCTCAAGCAATTCTTTTTTCTCAGCCTCCCGAGTAGCTGGGACTACAGGCACCTACCACAATGCCTGGCTATTTTTAGAGATGAGGTCTCACTGTGGCTCAAGCTGATCTCATACCTATAAGCACAGGCAAGTCACCCGTCTAGGCCTCCCCGGTGCTGGGATTACAGACGTGAGCCACCACATTGGGCCTGGAACATTTTCTTGATTGGCTAGGTGGCTTGGTAAGTATTTTTGCCTGGATGCATCTGTTGGTGAGTGATCTCATAGAGGAGAATATTCAGTCATGAAACTGAATGAAATTGAAACTGAAACATGAAACTGAAACCAGCTCCTGGCAGGTTTCCTGTTAGACTCCCTCACTAAGTTATAGCACCTTCCTTTCATTGTTTTTTCTTGGGCAATTACTATGTCTGCAAAGGTTCTTCAGATTCCTTGGGACAAATAGTAAATCAAAGGATGCTGGATTAGCAATCATATTGGGTTGAATAGTATCCCCCAAATTCATGCCCACCTGGAATCTCAGAATGTCACATTTTTTGGAAACGAGGATTTTGTGGATGTAATCAAGGTAAAAGATAAGATCAGACTAGATTAGGAACTGATTCAATGACTGACATCCTTATAAAAAGAGGGAAATATGGACACACAGATCAGAATGCCACATGAACTCAGAAGACACACAGAGAGAACACTATGTGATGGGACAGGAGGAGATTGGAGAGATGTGCCTGCCAACCGAGGAATGCCTCCCCCTGGAGGCTGGGAAGGCAAGGAAGGATTCTCACCTAGAAACCTTTAGAGAAACCATGGCCCTGACAATAGCTTGATTTATGACTTTGAGCCTCCAGACCACTAAAGGAATAAATTTCTATTGTTTAAAGCTACCCAGTTGGTGGTACATTCGTGACAGCAGTCCTACAAATGGATACACTAAGGAAAGTACGATTCCCAATCATAATGGCTAGGGCTGGATGCGAGAGAGAGACAAGCAGACACCAATTAAGGAGAAAGAGAAAATGCAGTGCACACACAAAAGGGCGTGTTGGAAGTCAGTTCCTTTTCTCCGTGTATCTAAAAACTCTTTTTACTCTCAGAGCAGGTATCACGAAAATGCCAAAACAGAGAGAACTTGATGAAAATCAGGTTTTTAGGCAGTGCCCATAGCTCAGTGGTTAGGGCGCTGGTCACATACACCCAGGCTGGTGGGTTTGAACCCTGCCTGGGCCAGCTAAACAACGACAACTGCAACAAAAAAATAGCCGGGCATTGTGGCGGGCACCTGTAATACCAGCTACTTGGGAGGCTGAGGCCAGAGAATCACTTAGGCGAGAATTGCTTAAGCCCAAGAGTTTGAGGTTGCTGTGAGCTGTGATGCCACAGCACTCTACCCAGGGTGACGTAGTGAGACTCTGTCTCAAAAGAAAAGAAAAGAAAGAAAAAAGAATCAGGTTTTTAGTAGGGCTAACACTATTTTTAAAAAACATGACTTTCATAAAATCCGTATACTATAAAATGCAGTGATTGTGTTGTCCACACATGAATATTAAGACGGGTGTTACTACCTGGTTTACCAGTTGATTTAAGTATTCTTTTGACGTTATCTACATGCTTCTGGAAATTAAAGTTCATCTGAAACACTAAGTTGGCTACAGAATAGGTTGGCAAGTACAGAGTTCCTTAGAATTAGATGATTATTCGTATGGGAGGATGGATCTTTAAATTATTATAAGACAAGTCTTACTTACCTAAAAGACAAGGACTTTGAAGAAAATAACGTGCTAAGACAAAACCATCAAACAAGCTTGGGCTGTGTGGACTCAGTTCCAGAAAAGCTCAGAGTGAAGACAGCTCGTGAATCCTGTCATCACGCAGAGAAGCCCATATCACATGTCACTTTGCTTTGTTTTTAACATGTGGCTCAAGCTATGCCAGACCTGCCGCTGTGTGTGAGATGTACTTTCTGACAAAATAAGGCATTTTCCTGGCATTAGGCCCCTTTGGAATTTTTACGGGTGTGCATAAACCCAGCAAGTTTGTGTTTCCCACACATATCCAATGCACTCACTTGGCTTTGCAAGTTTATGGTGGTCTTGAAGGCCGTTGGTGCCAGTGTGGTCAGTTGCTTCTCTCCACTGGAGGTTATTCCGAAGAAATGAAACCCACTATTTAAAAATTGTCTTCTATGTGCTATGCCCAGGATGAGGAGGAAATGGATAGGCTAAGTTCAGAAGAACTGAAAACATTTTGTGGAGTAGAAATGAAAGTATTTCTAATAGACTGTCTCCTTGTCCTCTTTCTCCTCATCCATCATGATACTAAAGCTCACTGAGAAAGTTCAATTGTATTATTTCATGTTCAAAGAGCTGATGATGATGATGACAGTGACGATATTAATATTAATGTTCATTCTTAGTTGACTGTTATTGGCTGAGTATAAGTATTGTGTAAATAAACAAATTTTAGGACACGACTCTGAACTCCTCTGAGATACTTTTTGAAACCCTATTGCCTTGCTCTCTTAACTCCTGTTTTTTCCCTTCTGGATAGATTTTAATTGCTGGTCACTAGAGTGATCAGTAGAACCACATGGAACCCCCCCTACCACCACCACCACCAAGTGCAAATTCATTATCTCTTATGGAAAAATAACTTTAAGAGTCCAACTGCAAGAGGCCGTGCTGTTTTTTTTTTTTTTTGTATTGAAATGATAGAACACTATTATTTATCTTGAAAGAAGTGGCAAGGAGAAGGTAGAGATTATTCAAAATGATAGAAAAATCCCCCCTGATTTGTATATAATGCTGGGAGATGGTTCACCTAGTTCATTCATCCCCCATCTGTTGACCATGTGAGTCAGAAGAAGGGTATCAGCTAGAACTGCAGGACTGTATAGTCCCATGTCCAGCTGACTGGCAGGTCACCTGCAGGTTCATGTGGCACCGTGCTCTGCCGGGCTGAGTCTGTTCCAGCAAGCCTAGCTTCCTTTTCCTTCCTCCAACACACTAAGCTGGTTCGAGCTTCAGGTCTTTGCATGTGGACTTGCCATTCACTTTGCCCTCATATTGTTGTTGCATGGCTGGTTTCTTTTCACTCTTTGCATCCTGGATTTCAAGGAGTCTCTTCCAAGGCCCTTCCCTGCTGCTCAATCCAGAGTAGCCTCCTGCCTTTGATGTCCCTTCTCATCTACCTGCTTTGCTTTTTCTATGGCCTTTATCCTTGTTTGAAATTATCTTGTCCATTTATTCATGCAGCCATTGTATTGTGCATTCCCTCACTGCTAGCAGGTACACTTTAGAGGCAAAACCGGGACAGGGGGACCTTACTTCTTATTTACCATTGTATTCTCAGCATTGCATTTTTGGTGAATGAATGAATGACTATAACACTTTGTAATACAGTCTATGATGAAAATGTTAACAAAGCATGATAGGAAAATTAGGAAAAGAGTGACAGCTTCTATGTCTGAGCCTGTTGGTGACATCTTTACAAAAAAGACACAGAAGTGGACCTGGAAGGCAGGAGAGAGTATAGAAGAAGGAGCGGCTTCTGTTTAGGGAGACAAAGCTCTTCCTGCTTGATCTTCCCCTCCCTGCCTGACCCATTTGATTCTGGCATCCCGGGGAAGCTTGGCTAATTCACTGATGAAGTTGACAGGATTAGCCAGTTACCGTGAACTCTGCCTTCTTTGGACACATGTGTCAGGGAAGTGGAGAACACATGTTTACTGAAAACTTCTTTTTCATGCTACTGAAAGTTGCTAAAAGCTTGTCTTCCCAATAAAGAGAAACTCAGAATTGGTATAATGAAGAAAAGGAGCTTATGAAACATAAGTAGGCATTCTTGACGGAATAAAAATAGAAGCTTAAAAGAGACATCGTTTTTGGAAAGGAAAGAAGATTTTTTTTTCCCTTCTACTGTAAGAAAATATGTGTGGATGAGGCATGTGTGTTAAACTATAGAATAAAATTTGCATGTTACTTCAGGGTACTGCAACCATGGCAATTCAGAGTTTTGTCGGTCCTGATAGACATCCTTGCAATATATACATCCATTAACAAGATTATTACTTGAAGAGACAATCATATTTTTACTGAAAAGGTTTTTTGAGGATAAAATTTATTGATATTTAATGAAGCATAAAGTTTCTAAATGAACCATGAAAGGAATAGCTAAACTAATTAACTGCACATAAAGGCTTCCAGAATGCATACGTGATGTGGGCTGTGTGCGTATCAATCAGGCCTGGTTACAGTGACATCCCGGATAACATGCTCCTCATCTATGCTTTGTGGAAGCCAGAGTAAATCCTCCAGTAATGCATGCGGTAAAGGAGGAAATAACCATTTAGATTTCCTGCAGACGTGGATGGGGTATTTAAGTCAAGCACTGCGGGGTTTATAGGTTATAATTTAGCAGAGTTAAGACTAGTAATAACAGCATATTATTTCCACACACTTGATTTAAGCCTGTATCTGTGCTGTTTCATTGAATGATAAATCGTTCCCTGGTTCTAAAAATATGCATCATCCTCCTTCCTCTTTCCCCACAAAGAGAGACCAAGGATGCTAAATAACTGAGATGAATGTTTCCTTGTGCAACAGGGATTCGTGTGGGCCTTTCAACTTCATGCAAAAACATGCCCTGTTGAGAGCTCTGGGAGTTTTCAAAAGTGGGCAAAACCAGTCTGTCTTTGGCAGTCATGGCCAGTCCTCCCAGGACAAGAGCCAGACAGCTTGCCCCAACCAAGCTGTCAATGTTGACCGCTGTCAGTGGCCATTTTCATTTTCAATCACCGTCTCCCTACATTTAGCCGCAGGAACTGGCTCTTTGCTCCATTACCACAGAGCCCAGCTGTCAGGTAGCTTTTACTTCCCACATGCACCTTTCTGAGAATTCTGAGAATTCCTGACAGATTGTTCAGACCCGTAGTAATAGGACACACTCGTGGTAGAGTTGCAGGCCCATCCAGGCAGTCTGGCAGTGCTTCTCACACTCGAGTGTGCACAGCATCCCTCAGAAGGGGGGGGGCAATGCCAGTGGATTGACTCCACCCCCAAGTTTCTGATTCAGTAGGTGTGGGGTGGGGACCGAGAATGGGCATTTCCACCATGTTACCAGGGGACGCTGATGCTGGTGGGTCAGGCACTCCACTTTAAGAACCAACGCAGTATCGTGTGCCAGTTGGGTGGAGAGGGCAGTTCTCAAGGACATGTTACTTTATACCTTTTTCTTCCTTTAAAGGGTATTTCTGTTCTTTCAGTAAGATACTCAGTGCCTGCGTCATCAGACAAGGGCATGGTACTTATTCACATTTAGGCATAAGGACTCTGAAAAGGCTACAAGGGTATAAGACCTTTAATGGGGTGAAATTGAAAGAATGCAGCTGTGAAGATGGTGGTTCGTAGATCTGCCAGTGGGGGGATGGGTTTTAGAGGACATAAAATTGTGGCTATTCAGGCCACATAGACTCCTTGCCTGAACGTCTCTGCACCCTGGTAACCACTCGGATGGTCCCGCCTTCTCCGAGTTCTCTCTCTGATCGCTAACGCGGGGCCTGTTAAGCGGTGGATACTGGCAACGTGCTGGAGTTGATGGAGGGGTGGATGCATGGAAGAGTGGACCAGGGACAAACTGAGAAAGCTTCTGGGACTCGGTGCTTCTCTCTTTTCTTGCCTCTCAAGGGAAACGTAGTGTTGCCTAAAAAGGAAGACTTTTCTTGGTCCGGGTCATTTCAGGTCATTTCATCTCGCTCTGCCCCACCTCACCTGTTCTGGGGGCTTCATAAACTAATTAGTCAGGGAAGGCAGAGGGGTGGGAGAAGAGAAACGTTTGTTGGGAAGGGCTGAGACTGGAGTAGAGAACGAAGGGACTAGAGGAAGAGGGAGGGACGCACCTTGTTTCTGTAGGAATGCCGGGGAGAGTTTGTTTTCCCACTGGGAGGGCAGAAGAGTGAAGGGCATCTTGTTCAGAACTGCTGAAGGGTGTGAGAGTGGTCAGTTGAGAGAATGGCAGAGAGTGAAGCCGCCCTTGGTTTTTGCCTGTACTGTCTGTTCTATCTGAACGGCAACCTGGCGTCCTGGGATTTATTTGGGTTACGGATGAGTAACTGTGTTAACAGATTTACAAAATCGTATTTCCTTGATATGAATAACGAGGGATCAATGAAAAGCAGTAGCCTGTAGCGGGAAGATGCTTAGTTGTTCACGTGGAATCCTGGGTGGTGGTTCTCAGGGTTGGGGCTCCAGAGACCCACAACATCAGCATCGGCATCAACTTGTCAAAGAGGCAGATTCAGACACTCTCAGGTGGGCCCGGCAGTCTGTGCTTCTGCAAACCTTCCGGGGAATTCTGCCACGTGTTAAGGTGTGAGAACTGGGATACTGGGGACTTTGCTGCATTCAAAAGAGCAGCAGAGACTGTACCTGACTGGGATCCGCTGAAATTCAGGAGGGCTTCTTGTTAAATGATAACTTGGAGGCTAATGTTATCTTATATGTGAGTATACATTTTCCTAAATATTTCATTTAAAAGGACAGAAAAGTTTTGAGCTTAGCAAAGAAAACAAATGGCCTAAATATCAAGAGGAAAAAGCAAACCTTTATAAAGCAGTCACACTGAACAACTGCACAGGAAGCCACGCCATGGCCGGGTCATGAGCCTGGGAAAGTGACTTGGTTGTGGACCAAATGGGCCGTGAATTGGGTCAGTGGTTCCAGGTGGAATCCGCCTCTGATGTCACTGGCTGCACAATCACGCTTGTTCTACTTTTTCACACGCTTTTTATCTTTTGGCAGTAACTTAGGAACGTGACCTTTTTAGTTTTGTATCCATCAGTACTAGTATTTTTTTCTGTAAATAGCAGTTTTTTCCTGAATATAAAAATTATTACACTTCATTACTATTGCAGAACATTTTGAAATGCTGGAAAAAAAGGAAACCTTAATAAAGCCACCTATACCTCACAGACTCAGATATCAATTATTAATATTTTAGGAAATAAATGCACGTGTAAATATTATGAGTTTCCTCTGAAGTTTTTTGTTCTCTTCCTGCACATGTGTTATGAACTTTCCCCCATGTAGTTCGGTATTCTTTTGAAAATATGATTTTTAAGCATAACAGGAATATTTTCATGGGTGCAGAAATACTATAATTTTTAAATCAAGTTTGTTTCCTTTTTTATTAAAATTGTACTATCACAAATAACTTTAAACATGGTGGTCTAAACCTACAAATATTTCCTTCAGGTAGATTATTGGGTCAAATGAACATTTTAAATACCCTTGACTGTGTTGCTTCCCAGAAGGTTTACATCACATATTTCACTCTTAACTCAGTCTGCTAGCAGGATAGTGAGTGTCCATTTTATGTCTAGTCTCCAGGATTCTATCTTGTAAATTATGTGTGGTTTGCTAGCCTTGTTATATAAAATGCCCAAGTATATTTCTTAGTCTTTTGTTTGCTCTTTCACTTTTTTTGTGGGGCTCTTTGAGTTAAAATGTTTTTGTGATCATAGCTATCTTCACCTTTTACATCCTAATATAAAATAAAAGTTCAAATACATTTTCTTTTAGTTGTTTTATATTTTATTGTTAAGATTTAGCTCGCTTTTCCTTGGCATTTGCTGTGGCGGATTATGGCTGCTCGGCTTTTCCACTGATGATTGGAGCCACGGCTCCCCTTCTAGGTGCTCCTCTGTTGTATGACTTTGCCACTCCCTTATCAGTAGGAAGAGTCTATTTTTCTACCCTCTTGAATTTGGATGGGCCTCAAGACTGTTGTGGTCGATGATATTTGGCAGAGGTTATTCCGTGCCTGTTTCAGGCATGGTCATCTCTTCCTGCTTCTCGGAAGCCAGCCTCCATGCTGTGAGAAGCCCCAGTCGTGCTCAGAGGCCTGTATTGTTGTTCCCATGGGCAGGCCTAGCTGAGCTCCACATTGATAACCAATATCAACCAGCTGTACATCACCCTGGATGTCTAGCCAATCCATCTTTCAGATGACTGTAGCCCTAAGTGACATCTGACCGGACTGCACAGAGACTGCCAAGTGAGAAGCATCCTGCTGAACCCAGTGAACCTCCCTGAACTGCAAGAGATAATAATAAATTGTCGTAAGGAAGTTAAGTTGTGGAGTGGTCTGCTATGTATCAGTAATCAGAATAGATGTACAGGTACTGTGAATAAGGAGTTGGCTTTGACTATTCCTTCCAAGCCCCACTACCATTCCTTGATCTTTGTTCCCCCACTGTAATGCCACTGCAGGCTAATTTTTATTATATATCCAACATCATGATCTTATGTTGGATCTTATCGTTTCCTTATTTAGTTTAGTCTTCTTCCTGTGTTCCACAGTTTTAATTTTTGCAGCTTTATCGTATATTTATTTTCTTTTTCCAAGCCTTTGTGGCTATTGGTTATTCTTTCATGTAAACTTTAGAATCCCATTGTCAAGACCGTGAACAAGGAAAGGCCAAGTAGCACTTCACATTAAGTCAGTGCTCCTCTGTCTTAGTGATGTTGCTCCTTGGGGACACCTGGCAATGACAGGACAGAGTTCAGTTTTGCTTGGCACAACCAGAGCTACTGAAAGTTAGTGAGTAGAGGCTGGAGATGCTGTTCAACATCCTATAATGCACAGAGAACCTCTGGCCTAAAAAAAAAATTATGGCACACAAATGTCAGGAACGCAGAGGGTAAGAAACACTGTGTAAAAATGTTTGGAATATAGTTAGGTGTTGTGGTGGGCACCTGTAATACAACCTGCTTGGGAGGCTGAGGTAAGAGAATCGCTTAAGCCTGAGAGTTTGAGGTTGCTGTGAGCTGTGACATCACAACACTCTACAGAGCGCGACATAGTAAGACTTGGTCCCCCCTCCCCCAAAAAAAGTTTGGAATAATGAATGTACTTACTAGATTTTGTTTTATTACCAAGGAACATGTATGTATCTGTATTTATTTCCAGAAACAAAAAGTAGTTTTCATCATAGATATGCTATTTCTACTAATTTTTAATTTTGTAAATTTTTTTTCCATTTGGAAAGTCATAATTGAGAGTATATAGTAAATCTATACCTTGTGTCATATTTATAACATGTTATAACATGTTTTGTCACCTTATTGAATTTTTTTTTTATAGTAATTTTTAGTGGACTTTGTTGAATTTTATAGGTAGACAGTGTTTCTAGCATTTAATTTGTTAAAAAGGGGAGAGGGTAACTCAACACTTACTTAGAACATGTTTATCCTGGAAAGGATTTGAGAGATTATATAATCCCTTGCCTTTATTTTAGGGATGAGGAATCTGAGGCCTAGAGAAGTTAAATTACCTGCTTTGTGTCAACATAGTGTATGTAGGCCCCCAGAATGGAAAGAAGAATAGAAAATAGCTTTTGAATGAGGGCAGTGAAGAATTCTCATAATTTACATAAAAGTGTAAAACCCGACTCTATGTTGAAAGCCTCTGGGATACCATAGAGTGGGAACGACAACCTTAGCCGGTTTCTCTTCTGTCCCCCTCCCCCTACATTCTCTGCAATATCCTGGCAACACCACTGTGTTCTTCCAGTGACCAGAACTCTGCCTCACAAAGTGTTCCTAGTCACTTCTGATTTCTAGAAAGTTCTTCTTTTGGTTCCTTCTGGAGGCTCACACATCCTTTATGGTTGAGTGGTATTGGAGGAAGCAGAACCAGCTTAGTCACCAGTTCCTAAAGTGGCGACTAAGAGATTTGAACGGCAGTAGGACAAAATTGTGTTCCTTGTTGGCTGACTAGGTGAGATACTGGGTTGGGAGGTTCTGAAATTCTGGTTTCTTCATATACGGCCAGTGTGAACTGGGAATCCCTTTTGAATAGAACTGAATTTTATATAGTGTTTTATATTTTGTAGTTCTTTGGTTGAGAGGCCTGTGGGTAAGTGTTAGGACCAAGGAAGACCGAGTGCCCTCCTTCTGTCACTTTCCAAAGAGTCTCCCCTATGGCAGAGGGTAGGAACAGGTTTAACTAGGAACGGATGATTCCAGATGCTTCTTACGTTCATTGACATAATGGAAGAGCCCTTTCATTATTTCAGACTCCTGAAGGTGGATTTGTTCTTTAGAACAAAAGCAAAGAAAGTAAGGTTACAGTGTAAAGGAATTCACTGAGGGCCTAATTGTTAATCGGACAATTGCTATGCAATTATTATTATGCCGGGAAATAATAGCCTCACTCACTGCTTATAAACTCTCTTTAACATGGGAATCTTTAAAAAAATTATGCTTTCAAGTTGGATATACTTCCCCATTTCCTTAGTAGCTCCTTGCTGTTCCTGGGCGGCCTGAGAGTCAGTTCCGTGGCCTGTGTGCGCTGGGAGTCACTCTTCAGGGCCAGTTGTGCAGTCTGGGGTCTCTGTGCCCCCTTTCCTCCCTGACCCCCCTCTGTGACGGCCCCTCCTGTCCCAAACCTGATGCTTGTGTGTAGAAGGAGTCTGCCGTCTGCCATCAGCCATCTTCACTCTATTTTGAAGGCAAAAGACGTTTTTAACTGCCTCAGAGGTATTTGTTCCATTTATCACCATTTACAGCTGACAGCCTGGTAGGAGTAGTAGGAGGTACAGTAGAAAGTGGGTTTAGTGGAGTGCCCGTGTACTTGGGGCTTTGTGCTGACTGTGCCATTAACTCGCTGTGTGACTTACCTCTCTGTGCTCACATTGTACCAGCTGCAAAACCAGGAGTTGGACTCAGGAATTCTAATATCCCTTCTTGCCACCTAAATCTGTAAAGTCAAAGGATGGTAAGAGCATGTTGGAAGCTCTTGAAATTGTTTCACCATCTATTGTGGCTTAAAGATAGACTTTTAGATCCACGAGACGAAAAGTTTTCAGATGTAAGAATCTGCAGGTGGAAAGGGGAATGAACATTTACTGAGTATCGGGTGGGACTGGACCAGGCCAGGAATAAATGGTAGAGCATCTTCCCAGGCTGTTTGAAGTGGTGCTGCCGACTGCGCGGCACTGCAAACCCACTGACTAAACTTGGCTTCCAGGTGCAGACTGCCCTTGTCCTCTAGCCTGCATGTGGCTGAGCCCGCCCATGGCACACCCACATTTCTCTCCTCATGTTAACATTTTTATGGGCTAGTGAAAGCAGAGCACAAGTGTTTACCTTGGGAACATCAGTGACTGGTCAGACTCTGCTTTTAGGTTAGTGCAGTTTTGCAAGGTCAAAGCTTGGGCTATTGAGGCAGAATTTTAGAAAGATTCCCTTTAGGCTTTCTATTATTTTTAAGGCAGGCTGATTTCTAGTACAAAGGGGCGCTGTAAAAGCTTGGTTTTGTGTGGGAAGTTGCCCTTCAAGGCACCTCCATTTTACTTATTGTCCTTGATACATCCTGTAATTGTCTTTGTGCTCATCCGTGTGTGCTCGTGTGTGCACCTATGTGAGCCTGTGTGCACCTGAGTCTGTGCCTGAGTGTGCCTGTGTGTGGCTATGTGTGTGCCTGCATGTGTGTGTGTGTCTACATGTGCCTACACATACACCTCTGTGTGTGCCTGCATGTGTGCCTGCGTGTGTGGCTGTGTGTGTGACTGCATATGTGTCTGTGTGTGCCTGCGTGTGCCTATGTGTGCCTGTGTGTGTGCCT
>CAUYON010006262.1:0-18195 GCA_963573935.1 Arctocebus calabarensis | reverse complement strand
GAGTGAGCGAGAGCCGTGGGCCTGCAGGTCGCTGCAGCCATTTGCAGCCGGCCTAGTCCCTGAGTCCACCGCAGGCAGAGCCCCGCCCCCATCCTAGAGTCCTGCTCTCCCCAGCTCCCTGTGCACGCCGGCATGTGCACACCCCGCTGCACACTCAGGACGCTAGGATGGCAGCGCTCAGGACGTGCGTGCGGGCCGGGTGGACAGGGGTCCGCAGGGCAGGGGTCAGACCTGGAAACGAGCTCTGGACGGGCTGGAGTAGCTGACTGGTGCAATTCCCGCCATGGCCACATGGCGGCAGAAAAGTGCGAGGCAGCGCACGCGGGCCACTCCTGGTCCTGTCCACTCCCGGCAGGGCTGCGCCCAGCCATGGCTTCGTAGGAGTAAAGCAGATTGTGGCTTGCCATGTCGTGGGGAGCTTGGTGCAGAGGGTGAACCTACAGCGTGGGTGAACCATGAACCTTATGCCCACCGAAAGAAGCCAGGCCCATGTCTTACGATGCCTTTTTCACAAAACGTCAGGAACGGACCAATTCAGAGCCTGAGCAGATCGGCGGTCATCTGGTCAGCTAGGGACGCGGAAGCTAATTGTTAATGGACCACGGAAAATCCTACAGTTGACAAAACCACTGAACTGTAACTGGCTGGTCCATGAATAAATCTCATTAAAACTATCAGAAATAGGCTCGGCGCCTGTGGCTCAACGGGCTAAGGCGCCAGCCACATACACCTTAGCTGGCAGGTTCGAATCCACCGCGAGCCCACCAAACAACAATGGTGTCTGCAACCAAAAAATGGCCGGGCGTTGTGGCGGGTGCCTGTAGTCCCAGCTACTTCGGAGGCGGAGGCAAGAGACTCGCTTGAGCCCAGGAATTGGAGGTTGCTGTGAGCTGTTATACCACGGCACTCTATCCAGGGTGACAGCTTGAGGCTCTGTCTCAAAATAAAAAAAAAAAATGTTAGAAATAAACATTTTTTCTAACTAATTTTTTCTGTCGCTAGTAGCCATCCCACCCTCAGCCTCCCAAGTAGATGAGACTACAGGTACCCGCCACACCAAGCAAATTTTTTTTTGTCTCCCTCACCTATTGGAACATCCTGGCTCCCAAGCTGAGCGGATCTCTTTCTCAGCCTCAGAAAGACCCAATGTCAATTGCAGACACTACACAGATGACATTGCAGGACAGAGTCTGACTTTGTGCCCCCCTCCGTTCCCTTGGGGACAGAGAAGCAGGTGGACCTTACTCAGCCTGGGCGGGCACTCTTCCTGACTAGTCTCCACTACAGCTGCTGGCACACCCACCAGACAGAGGGAACTTGAGCAGGTGCTGGGCCAGCCTCCTAAGGAGCTCCTCCCCAGGTCCCTCTGCAAACCTGATAGTACTACTCCACCTCGTGGTACCACTCTGCCAGGGCTGGCCTGGCTGGGATGTGGAAAAGTCAGAGAAGTGGTTGCTGGGCTTTCCTGCTGGTGGGTGCAGCTCCCCTGGCTTCTGGCTGCAGGGTGGTGGACAGCAGGTGTGTGAGGACGCTGCAGCCCCAACCTGGTGACCACCCTGCAGGCCTTGACCACCCCATCTTGACTGAGGTATTCCTGCTTTCCTGGCATCTAGCACTTCCCTCTCTGGGATCCCAATCAGCCCCATCTCAGCAGGGTTTGAGCATTCTCCTATAGGCACTACTCTGCTGACGCTTTGTGGGTGACTCTAGCCTCGGTTTGGCCAGACAGAGCAGATGGCCACAGAGGGAAGAGCATGTGAGGACAGGGGGAAGATGACTCCAGGAACTCCTCAGGAGGAGTCAGCCCTGAAAACACCTTGACCCCAGACTTTCAGCCTTGGGGTCTGTTGTCTGAACCTGTCTTATGTTCTAGACCTCCAGCTCTGTGCCCAAGCCTCCCTTTACCCTCCTCACTGGGCCCCTCAAGGCCTCAGCCTTCTCCAGGTGGCTTTCTGTTAACCCCACTCCGTCCTACTCAGGCTAGCTTCTGCACGGCAGCTTCTGAAACCCTGTCCCTGAAGTGTCCTCAGCTTCTGAGCAGGCCACTACCAGACTAATCTAACCCGAACCCTCTTGCTTTGGCACTACCTATCCCCGCTGAGACTTAACCCCACCTCACAGATCCTCCTCCCCCCAACTGCTGCCTTGGCAATTTCAACATCCACACTGACCATCCTGTCCAAACTCCAGCTTCCAAAGCACTCCACCTCCATAGCCCCAAAAGCCATTCCTTCACTGCCTCCAACACCACTCTTGCAGTCAGAGAGGGTCACCTCTATACTGTGTCCATCTCAAAAGTGACAGCATTAGGGCTCCACTCTGGCCCCCTTACCACCTGTCCCCCTAATCACTTCTCTACCATTCCTAAACCAACAACAATTCACCCCTTCAGGCAGGGCCTCTACCATCAGGCTAACCTAACCCTAACCCTCTTGCTCTGTCTCCACTCTCTCCCTTGGGCACACCCACCTAGCAGCCCCCTATCCTGCTTAAAGCTGACCACCCATCATTTCTGAGCCAACCCTGCAGGTGAGCATTGCAGGAGAAAGTCACTCAGCTGCATTACCTGCTCTGACTTTTAATTTAGGGACAGGTATCTGGTGGCGGGAGGAGTGGGGCTCTTAGCAAAACCAGACAAACCTTCATTTCTCCCAAAACGAATTTCCCACTTATCTCTCCTCAATGCCCTGCTTCTTACTCTCATCTTCTGCGACTTCTCTGCTTACTTCACTGGCAAGGGATGTCAGACACCACCCCCAAATGCTCCCAGCCAAGGCCACCCCTCCGGCCTCCAGAAGTCCCTAAGGCTTCTCTCACTCCCACCTTTCTCTCTACCCTGGTTCGCACTAAATGTTCTCTGCCCAGCCTCCCCTCTGAGAGGCCCAGGTGCCCACCAACCCCAGCCCCTCTCCATGGCTCTCCACTCGTTCTGTTCCCTCCCACGTCATTCACCTGTGTGCAGCTAGTGACGTTAGGAGGCTCTGGGATCCCAGCTCTTGGCAGAAAACTGGCACCAAGAGTGGGCCTAATGGCATTTTTGGAAATACTTTGCTAAATGATAATTGCTCTCTCTCTTTTCTCTCTCATCCCCCCATGTGTGTCTCTTCTCTTCTCTTCTCTTCTCTCTCTCCTCTCCTCTCTTCCCCCGTTTCTCTCTCTCTCTCCCCTCCTCCTTAACGCTGTTCTGCAGCTTCCCCCGCCAATAAAGACCTTTTGTACAAGCAAAAAATAAATAAATAAATAAATGATAATTCTACACATCACTACTGCTGGTCGCTTTCGAGTAGTTCTTAAGCAAAGCCCTTTTCCAACAAATAACACTATCACACTCTGCGAGGGTGGACATGGCCCCAACCTTTCCGCGCCCACCTCGGCGCAGCCTAGTCCGCGCCACAGGTCACAGACCCCAGGCCCCGCCCCAGGCCCCGCCCCGCCTCTCTCCCACCTTCTCTGCGCAGGCCCGACCTCTAGGCCCCGCCCCTGACGCAGACTCCACCCTTCTCCTCCCCGCTCCTGCGCAGGCCCTCCCCCAGCCCCGCCTTTTCGACCTGAGGCTGCGCAAGCCCCCCTCCAACTCTCGACCCCAGCCTGTTCCCGCCCGAGGCCCCGCCCCTCTCTGCCTCCTGATTCGCGCGACCGATAGCCCAGCCGGGCTAGCTATGGTGAATCTCGGCCTGTCCCGAGTGAACGACACCGTGGCCGCCAAGCACCCAGTGAGAAGGCCGGACTGGGACGTTGACCCCAGACCTCAGAAGCTGACCTGACGGGCTGACCGGGCAGGGGCTGGGAAGAGAAAAGTGATGGAGGGCGAGGGAACCCACTTGCTATGGTGCTCCGGGCCCCTTTGGTGGGCACAGGGGTGGCAAGAAGTGTCCAAGGCCCCACGGTCTCTACACCATAGCCAGGGTGTGCCCAAAGGAGGGTCAGGAGGGGCAATGAAGGAAGAGGGAAGTGGAACTGAGCCTTCCTCCCCTGCCCCATCTCAGGGACTCCAGGAATATGCCGCGTGCCAGTCGAACGCCTTCATGAAGGGCATTTTCACCTTCGTCACAGGTAGGCTTGGTCCAGGTGCCCTGGCACGTGCAGAGAATGCACCCTGCTGTTTCACCCTGACTTCCCAGCAGGTGGTGTCAAGTCACCTGCCCTTAGGTGCTAGGGGCCTGACAGGTGCCACTCAGACCACGCCCCAGGTCGTCCTCTGGCTAGCCCTGGATACAGGCTGATTGGTGGATAACTTGGCTCTTGGCAGGCAGCTGTGTGACCTTCGGCCTGCAGATGTTCATTCAGCGGAAGTTTCCATACCCTTTTCAGTGGAGCCTACTGGTAGCCATGGGTGGGTACTCCAAGGTACCTGGGCTTGTCAGCCGGAGTGAGTTAACATCTATGGCTCTCCCATCCAACCTTCAGGGGGGAGCCCCAGTTCTTGGCAGCAGCTCTGCCCTACTCACCACATCTGCCTGGAACCCTGCCCAGCTTCCCTCACCCTGAGAAGTACAAGGCTGAGGCCCCTGTCCATTGCCCTCCTACTTCCTCATCTTCAGTCACAGGCTCCATGGCCAGCTACGGGGTGACAAGAATGGAGTCACAGAAATGCAGCAACCTCTGGCTCTTCCTGGAGACGGGGAAGCTCCCCAAAGACATGGGCACAGGTGAGAGCCTAGAGGTAGTGGGAAGTGGACACCAAGGCTCTAGCACCCAGAATTTTAGGCAGGCAAACTTGTGCCCCAGCCATAGGCTAGGCAGGGCCCCACTCCTGGCCTGTGCACCGTGGGGGGCTGGGGCTGTGGTGGGCACAGTACCTAGACCTTGGAGGGCTCCATTCTCAGGAGGAAGACTAGGAGTGAGGGGCCTCTGAGAGGGAGGGGAGGAGTGTGGGTGGCCTCCAATACCTGGTGTCTGTTTCGGGACTCAGTCTTTGCCCTGATCAAATGGGTGCAGGGACTCTAAGAAGGAATGGACATGGTTCTAGCTGTCTCCCTTTGCCTCTTACAGATCCACGCAGCTAGGAGGAGAGCTCAGCTGCACACAGGGGATTTGGGCCAGGGATCATCCTGGAACACAGCCCTCAGTGCCCTCCAACCCTAGGCTGGCCCTCCCCACCTTACATAGGTCCTCCCCATCCCCTGTGGTCCCCCAGCTGTATTCTCTGCACATGTGCATGGCCAGGCTCAACAAACCTGTGCAGACTGCTACTGTCCCAGACTGGGACCTTCCCCAGAGGGAGACCAGAGGGCCCTCCCTGGGGTGGTGGTTGTCCTTCAGGGCAGCGAGAAGGGGATCACACGCGTATCTGGGCAGCAGGACTTAAACACACTCTCTCAGCTGCGCTGGAATCCAGTTTTGGCCCTGCACCCTCACAAGTCCAGGGTGACAGCTGGTGCTGAGGCAGGGGGCAAATAAACAATGTGTCCCTTCTCCCACCTGAATTCTAAAGCTACTGAAAAACACAGGACTGAGAAGGGAGATGAAATGTCACCTTGGTGTGTGAGGATGACATACAGATTGCACACCAAAGACACACAAGGCAAGCTCCTAATGCTGTGCCCCAGGACTGGACATTACTATTGGCCCTATAGGCCTAGTGAGACCACCACAGCCTCTGGCTGTAGGGAGGGAGGAAAGGAGGGGAGGGAAGAGGGAGGCAGGCAGAGCCCAGAACCAGTTCATAGCCAGGCCCACTCAATTCCACACCCACCAATCAGATGAATCCTCTCCTCCCAAGCGCTTGGAGCAAAGAGCCAGTGGTTGCTGCCCAACCTCATGGAGGAACACTCCCAAGTGGGCAAGTACCCCCACACCTGGCCACGACAGGAGGCAGAAGGGTACAAATCCTAGGCATGTCCAATGTCAACCCAGGTCTCCCAGTGACCCCGCAGGTCCATGCTGCTCCGCCCCAACTTAGCCTAAGTGTTGGCCTAACTGATCACTCAAAAGAATGTTCACTGAGTACCAAGTGTGCCCTCAGAGTTGGCAGGAAAGCAAAATGACAGAAAACCCAAGATAACAGGGGTTTGAGCAAGCTAAAGCTTTATTTTTTGTTTCTGTAGTAGTCCCAATAGGTGCCTCGATGGCCTAGTTCTCAGGTCCCCTCCCTTACCCTCTGGTCCCAGGCGGCTGCACCAGCCCCAGCCATTGTGTCTTTATCCCACTTGACAGGAAGGAAAGGGGGGGAGGAAGGCAGCTGACCTGCCACTTCTGCTCACACGCTTTGTCAGAACAGGTCATGTGGCACACCTAGGGCTTAGACACCCAGGAAGGCAGCTGCCCCACACTGAGACTTGGGCTCCCATATCCGAGGAATAATGGAGAACCCAAACTGGGGCAGGTAGGTTCTGCCTCAGCAGGACACCAAGCTGGGCCCCCTAGACCAGGAAGAAGTGAGTGGACCACTCTCTTTCCAGGTCCTTCCAGCCCCTTGAAGGAGGGAGGACAGAGGTGAACTTGGAGTTTTACACTGAATTGGTTTTCTAAAAACTGAAAGTGGGTGGCGCCTGTGGCTCAAAGGAGTAGGGCACCGGCCCCTCATATCGGAGGTGGCAGGTTCAAACCTGGCTCCAGCTAAAAACTGAAAGTGACCATAAAGGTAAAGGACCTGTGTGAGAGGTCACAGAGGAAGATAAGCCCCATAGCAGCACATGGGTGAGGGTCATTATTACAGGCTGAATTGTGTCCTATTTTAAGTCCCAACCCCCAGGATCTCAGCATGTCACTGTACTTGGAGATAGGCTCTTTGTGGTGTAATGAAGGTAAAATGAGTTCATGAGGATGGGCCCTAATCCAATATAACTGGTGTCCTTCTAAGAAGTGGAGTTTAGACTTGGCACCCATAGCTCAAGGGTGCCAAGAATAGGGCGCTGGCCACATACACCGAGGCTGGCGGGTTCGAGCCCAGCCCAGGCCTGCTAAACAACAATGACAAATGCAACAAAAACAGGAATGGCCAGGCATTGTGGTGGGCACCTGTGGTCCCAGCTACTTGGGAAAGTGAGGCAGGAGAATTGCTTAAGCCCAAGAAACGGAGGTTGCTGTGAGCTGTGATGCCAAGGTACTCTACCAAGAGCGACATAATAAGACTCTGTCTCCAAAAAAAAAAAAAAAAAGGAGTTTAGGGGCCAGCACAACGGCTACACCTGTGATCCTAGCACTCTGGGAGGCCAAGGCAGGTGGATTTAAAAAAAAAAAAAAAGGAGATTAGGACACAGACATGCACAGAGGGATAACCATATGAAGAGGAGGGAGAAGACAGCCATCTGCAGACCAAGGAGGGGGCAGCCCTGCCCACACTTTGATCTCTGACTTCCAGACTCCAGAACTGTGGGAAAATAAATTTCTGTTGTTTAAGCCCCCAAGTCTGTGGTACTTTGTTACCGTGGTCCTAGCAAAGTAGTACAGGCAAGATTGGAGGGAAAGCAACCCAATTCGTGTGTACCCACAGAATCCCAGGCTGTTGGGTGCTCTGTTCCAGGCACACCACTCTATCAAAAAGGCACAGGGGATGGAGGGGCGCACCAGGAACTCACCCCTCCAGAAGTAGTGGCACCTGAATCAAGACCCAGGAGCTCCCAGAGGGAAGAGGGGGCAGAGGAGGAGGGGCTCCTGGTAGCACAGCAAAGTTAGGAAGAGAAGTAGGAAGAGATGAGGCTGTGAGGGATGAGACCTAGGGGTCTTATGAACCTGGTCACCCAGGCCATGAAGTTTGAACTTGGAGAAGGGGGGAACAGAGCCCCTACATGGCAGTGACAGTTGTAGGAGGTATAGTCCAGCTGTTCTGCGCAAGGCATCCCGGGGTGGGTGGGGGCATGGGAGAGGCTGGGAGGGCACAGGGATGCAGTTTGGGGGGATCGCCATGCCAAGCCATCACACACCACCTCCCAAAAGAAAGATCCACATCAGCCCCTTGCAGCACCTGAGCCACAAGCAGGCACCACAAAACTCATTTCAATTAGAACGAGTGTCCAGAAACTGGTTGGAGACAGTGGCCCAGAGAAGGTCCGCAATTCCAGGGTTACCTGGGCATTAAGAACCCTGGACCCCATCACAATGGGCCGAGATTCTTGGGACAATCTAGACCGATGCTCTGTTGAGCAGGCCAAGGCCAAGGCCAAGGAGGGAGGGAGGTGAACGAGTCCTCTGGGGAACCATGAGGGCCACGGTAAAGAGACACAGTGAGTCAGACCTGGAGGAGCAGATGCAGGAGCTGAAGACCATCACTCGACTTCAAGGTCAACCATCAGCATAATGACCAGCCATCCTGGCCCACCTGGGGCAGGAATTTCAGTTTTAACATGGGGGTTGAGGGAGTGGGGGGGAGGGGCAAGAAGACACTAACTGCCCACTGCCAACAAGACTGGGGGAGGGGATCAAAGGGACCTACAATGGGGAATTCAAGGAGATTTGTAGGCATAAGAGCAAATGGGCCCCAAAGCCAGAAGGGACAGCAGATCTTGAAGAACCACAGGACACCAATACCTCAACCTCATCCTTGGCCTCCCTCTTCCCACTGCCACACTCTGTCCACTGAAAACCTCTCAGATAACCAGTGCTGAGCAGTGGAATGGGGTGTCCCCAGGCCTGGGTAGGAGGAGGGAGCCCAGATGCCTCTCACTGGGGTATTCTGGGCCAGGCCCTAGCCCACATCCTGGCCACCCTATCTGCTCCACCTGCCCACAGAGCAATGTCAGATGGTCCAGACCCAGGGGATGAAGGAGAAGACCACCCAGAACAAGGCGACGATGACCCTCCTGCGCAGTGACATCCGCCGGGGTTCCCAGGACTGGGCTTTTGCCAAGAAGGTGCATGAGTCCAACCCCTCCCTACTGCCTGGGGATGAGGGGCTCCTCCTCTCCTCCCCATCCCAATTTTTCTGGAGCCAGGGGACCTCTGCTCTGGGAAAGGGCTCTAGTCACCCCGGCAACCCCCCCTGCAGCTTCCCCACCATCCACCCTAGAAGGCATGGCCTGCCCAGTCTATCCTCCTGGCTTTCTGTCCAGCTGGCGGAAGCCCGGCGCTCCTCTCTATACCCTATCATCTCCGAGCTGGGATGCCCAGATGGGGTCTCCCTGCACTCTGCTGCCAGTGGTCCCCAACAGCAGGGGGACAGGGGGCCCGGAGGAGATTGCCTGTGGCGGCCCGTCTGGGGGTTGGCACAGGGGCGTGGCACCAGGCTCAGCCGCTGCCTTGCCCTTCACAGTACGACCAGTGGATCATCTCCAGGGCCTGCGGGACAGACGTGCCCCTGAACCTGGCGCACTCCCGCAGCACCATGGAGGTAATGAAGCGGGCAGCACCCTCTCAGCCCTGCCTGCGTAACCCGCACTAACAGACCTTGTGGGCCGGTGAGGGCGGAGCAAGTGCCCGACCCCAGGGTCCCTGTGAGGTTGCCGCCTGCCCGCTCCGGGCGAGCACTGCGGTGCCCCTCCCGCATCCCGCGCGGACTGTGCCCTCCCCGATCAGGTGGCGAGGGAGAAGCTCCGCAAGTACGTCTTCGACCGCGTAAATACGCACAACGTGCTGATCTACCTGGTGAGGCGGCGCGGGCAGAAGTTGGAAAATATGCAGCTAGAACTAGCTAGCCTGCGGAGCCAGCGGGACGCCACCAAAGAGGAGCAGCGGCTGCTGCAGGTGACGCGGCGCTAGCGGCGAGCGCCAGGCCCCTGGAAGGGCGGGAGGGGACGGCGGGGCGGCGCTAGGACAGCGAGACCTCCCTTACAAGGCCCAGACACGGCGGGCACGGTGGCTCACGCCTGTAATCCCAGCACTCAGGGAAGCTGAGGCGGGTGGATGCCTGAGCTCACAAGTTCGAGATCAGCCTGAGCAAGAGCGAGACCCCCATCTCTAAAAATAGCAGGGCGTTGTGCCAGGCGCCTGTAGTTCTACCTACTAGGGAGGCTGAGGCAAGAGAATTGCTTCAGCCCAAGAGTTGGAGGTTGCTGTGAGCTGTGATGCCACCGCACTCTACCCAGGGAGATACAGTGAGACTCTGTCTAGTCCTCCGGAGCGGGCCTCCGCCCCTCTGGGCGTCCTGGCCCCTTGTGCTCAGCTGCCTGCCGCTTGTCCCCAGATCATCCGCCAGCTGGAGAACAACATCGAAAAGACAATGATGAAGATCACCACGAGCCAGAACATCCACCTGCTGTACGTGGACCTACTGGACTACCTGAAGAAAGTGAGCCTCCCCCCGGGGAGCCTGCTGGCCAGGGAGGGCGGGGCCTCAGGGCCAGGACCTGCTGCTCTCCTGCTAGGTGGTGGGAAGACCACAGTCCTGCTTTGGCCACCAGTAAGAATATGTAAAACATCCCTTTTTTTTTGAGACAAAGTCTCACTTTATTGCCCCTGGTAGAGTGCCGTAAAGTCACAGCTTGCAGCAACCTCCAACTCTTGGGCTTAAGCAATTCTCTTGCCTCAGCCTCCCAAGTAGCTGAGACTACAGGCACCCACCACATCACCCAGCTATTTTGTTGTTGTTGTTGTTACTGTTGTTTGGCAGGCCCAGGCTGGTTTCAAACCGGCCAGCTCCAGTGTATCTGGCTGGCACCCCAGCCGCTGGACTACAGGCACCAACCAAAACATCCCTTTTAAAACTTGGTCGTTTGCTAGTCCATGGATGTATAGGAACTGCTTGTACTTTCTTTTATTTTTTTTTTGTAGAGACAGAGTCTCACTTTATTGCCCTTGAAGAGTGCCATGGCGTCACACAGCTCAGAGCAACCTCCAGCTCTAGGGCTTAGGCGATTCTCTTGCCTCAGCCTCCCGAGTATCTGGGACTACAGGCGCACGCCACAACGCCCAGCTATTTTTCTGTTTTGCAATTTGGCCGAGAACAGATTTGAACCTGCCACCTTCGGTATATGGGGCCAGTGCTCTACTTGATGAGCCACAGACGCGCCCAGAACTGCTTATACTTTCTCCAACATATTGAATGGTTTAGGACTGATTACCTTATTTCATTGCCCAGGCCTCTGAGAGTTGAGGGCAGACCCTGTACCCACAGAATGTCCCCCAATAGGCTGCCAGGCAGGCACCTCCTGCACCTTATGGGTCTGTCCACCAAACCTGGAAAGGGGACAGGGGAAGCCCCCCAAACACCCTCACCCTAAGACTTGACAAAGGGGAGGCCTAGAGGCCTGGTGGGGTGACATGGAGGAAGTGCATTTTGGCAGAAACAGGTGCACTGCAGCTGTTCCCTGCTGGGGTCATACCCTCCATCTCCTGCCATGACCCCAGGCCATCCTCTTGCCTTTCCTGGTTACCTGAGCCCCTGGTCCTGGGAGGCTCACCTGGAGGCCTTGCCCAACCTTCCTTCCTGGTCTACCTCTCCCCACACCCCTCTTACACCTGGTAGCACCTTTTAACTTTTTATTTTTTTAAAGACAGAGACTCAGTTTGTCACCTGGACTAGAGCAGAAGCCTCCCTTGGCTCCTGTCAGCCTTTCCTGGGCAGGACATCTCTGGGCTGGTGGAAGTCTATCCGGCCATGTTGGCCACCCCTTCCAAAATACTTCCTTTCACCTGCTCTGTGCCTGGCTAGGACTTGGGTCACAAACCAGACCCCAGCACTGTCCTTGGAGCCAGTGCAGTGTGGGGTGAGGGGTAGGGGCAGGTACAATCCACTCTGTGTAGCAGTCACAAGAGAACTAGGCAGGGTTCACAAAAGCCATCATGGAAGGGAAGCCCTTGAGCTGCCTGTGGTCACCATGCCCACCTGCCCTTGCCCTTGCAGGTGCTGGTGGGATACCCCACAGAACTAGACAAGCTACAGAATCTCGTGGTCGAATACTGCTCAGAGCTCTCTGATATGACAGTCATGTCCCAAGAAGCTATGATGATCACAGATGAGGTCAAGGTGAGCTCTGTCCTGGAGCTGAGACCCTCTAGAGCTAGCTCTCTCAGCCCATCTGGTCTTGGGTCCTTCAGGAGACCCCCACCCCCATGCTACCTATAATCCCTGGAGGGACCCAGCAGCCAGCTCCACCAGCCTGTATTCATCCACTGGGCACAGAAGCCATGAGGTTGATGGAAGGGAGAGAATTGGCCTGACCAGACCACGGGGTGGGATGGGAGGTCACCCATGCAGTCTGTGTGAGGCGCCTGCAGGGCCTGGAGATGCAGTCGTCCTCCTGGAGTGGGCAGCAGGAGTAGGCAACCTCTTGCCCAACAGTCCATGAGGAAATGTCATACAGCTGCCAGGCCAGCATGGCAGCAAGGTGTGGGGTTCTGTGGGGGTCCATCCTGGTGTCCTGACCTGCTCAGGGAAGTCTGGGACAGCTTTCCAAAGAGGCTGGTTTGAGCTGGGCTCTGAAGGAATGAACAAACAGGGCTCAGTGGTGACTGGAACATGGGAGAAGAAAACGACAAAGACGCGGCTTGTGAGGGGGACAGCACATGCAGGGGACATGGCTGGAAAGCCCCATAGGGTCTGTCCTAGTGAGTCAGTAGAGGCAATGTGGTCAGCAGGGCCAAACTAACCTGGAGCCCTGAGGAGAAGCTAAGAGGGACACAGGGGGACCAGATTTGTGGTTCAAAAAGAAGGTGTACTCTGGCTGCAGGGACTGGAACTGGTCAGGCCAGAGGTGGAGTAGGGGTGGCCAGAAATGGAGAGACCAGAAGCCACTAAAAGGTAACCCCAGTGAGCTATGATAACAGGAATGGTGAGGGAATCACTGTCCAGGACATGTAGGCAGGGGCAGATGGGTGATGGTTTTAGCCGCTATAAGGCACTCAGGTTCGAGGGGACAACGAATTTGTTGAGACACATTGAGTCCACTTTCATAGGGTCTACGTGTGCTTGCCAGGAGGCAGCAGGGTCTAAAGGGCAGCAGAGAGCCTGGGCTGGAGAGGGAAACTCACTGAGCACATGTGAGCTGGGGTCCCTAAGCAGAAGAGGCAGGGGGTGTCTCACAGGGGGCAGCCAGGCTGGTGGGACTAGTGGCATGGGTAGTATGGGAAGAAGGCATGACCCACATCCTTGGGTGCTTTTCCAAAGTCTAGTAAGAGGAGGACTGACCACTGCCTGCTGGCTTTAGTGTGACAGCCTCCCACCTTGTCCCCAGAGGAACATGAGGCAAGGGGAAGCGTCCTTCATCGAGGAGCGCAGGGCCCGGGAGAACAGGCTTAACCAGCAGAAGAAGCTGATAGACAAGATACGCACAAAGGAGACCAGTGAGAAGTACCGCAGGGTGAGGCCCACCGGGACTGGCCCCACCACCCCTGCTGAGAGCAGGGTGGTACTCCGCTCAGGGCTGCCTACTGGGCTTACTCCCTGCACAAGACATGGCTCAACTTCTTCCTCATCCCCCTCTCCCATCAGGGCCAGACGGACTTGGACTTCCCTTCCAACCTGATGAATGCAGACATCCTGAAAGGCAAGAGCTTCACTCCCTGCCTGCCCCAGCCAGGGTCTTGACAGGTCAGCACTGGCTTGGGCTACCCAGTCAGAACACCATGAGGCAGGTGTATACTGTGCAGTCACCAGGGTGAGGGAGACAGATGAGCCCCTTCCTCTCCCAGGGAACCCCTGCAGAGGCTGAGAGCCTGTGGATAGTTGTGGCTACAGCTATACTGTCCCAGCACCCCTGGGCCGAGTCACTCAGCAACTTCTCAGAGAGGACAAGTCCGCTGGACCCCAAGCTTCCTCTGAGCTCTGCAGTGCCATGCCCTGCAGAGAGCTACCACTAAGTTCTGCAGTGCCGTGCCCTCCTCACCCTTCTCTGCACTGGGGCTGCCTGGGGTGGCCCTGAAGGGCCATACTAAGGAGGGGGCTGGTGAGGTGCGGGTGCCCAGCTGAACACAGCTTGTTTGGGTTGCCTTCTCGACACTGGGCATCTGATGGTCTGGCACAGAGCCCCAAGCTGTCTTTGCATGCTGACAGCCCCTTCCCCTCTGCCAGTGAGGAGAAAGGAGACCTCCGAGGTTGACATTGAATACCAGGCGGACGTGACTGCTTTGGTGGAGAAAGTCAAGACTGCTGTGCGGTGCTCCCACCTCTGGGTAATGCTCCCTGTGATCCTGGGGCATGGCAGGAGGGGGCCCAAACTGGGCTGGGGTCTGCAGAGCCCCTGAAATGGACACAGAAAGCTGTACCTCCCTTGGGAGGACTCCAAACCTGAATGGCCTTGCTACTCCTAGGCCTGGAAGAAGACTTGGGGCCTGCAGGGCACTCTCAGGACTGAGCTATGGGATTCCCAGCCCATCCCAGGAGCAGCAGTGAGCCTGAGGATCCAGATGCCACAAAAATGGCCCTGCTTCCAACCTCAGCCTTTTTCCAGTCCAGTAGAATCACAGCAAACAGCTGCCTCCGACTTCCCCCTTTCATTTTAATCCCATCTGAGTTTATTATTAGGCCCTGATACAAGCTTGTCCACTGTCAGACAAGTGACTCAAAGTGAAACAGAATGTCTCTCAGCGGTGGTTTCCTTGTCTCCAGTGTGGGCATCTGCCCTCTTTCCCCATACAAAGTACTTCACCCTTGCTGGGAGCGCCTGCAGTCCCAGCTACTGAGAGGCTGAGGCAGAAGATTGCTTGAGCCCAGGAGTTGGAGGCTGCAGTGATTGTACCACTGCACTCCAGCCTGGATGACAGAGTGAGACCCTGTCTCTAAAATAAAAGCATAGCTGGGTGCAGTGGCTCTCGCCTATAATCCTAGCACTCTGGGAGGCTGAGCCAGGAGGATTGCCTGAGCTTAGGAGTTCGAGACCAGTCTGAGCAAAAGGGAGATCCCATCTCTAAAAAACACTAGCCAGGCATGATGATAGGCACCTGTAGTCCCAGCTACTTGGAAGGCTGAGGCAAGAGAATTGCTTGAGCACAAGTGTTTGTGTTTGCTATGAGCTATGATGTCACAGAACTTTAACTAGAGCGACAAGGTAAGACTGTTTAAAAATAGTAATAATAATAATAATTAATAAATAAATAAAAGCAGGTCACTCTGTGGCTGGCCCCTCAAGCCTACAGTGCCAGGCAGCAGTTCACGTTATTACTGAAACCTGAATTCAGAGGCCCTACACTGCCACTGGGAGGGGCCCAGAGGAAGCCAGTTCCGTGAGGCCCCCACCTCCCTAGCCCACACCTGCTTTTCTGCCCCGATTGGCCAGGACATCGCCGGCCGATTCCTGGCACAGAAGAACACGGAGGAGAACCTGGAGCTGCAGCTGGAGGACTGTGAGGAGCGGCGCAGGCAGCTGGAGGCCCTGACAGGCAGACTGGGGCTGGAGGAGGCCTTGCTCAAGTTCCGCCAGTTACCCAGCTCCATCAGGTACCCAAGGCTCCCCAGGTTGCCAGGCCAACCACTGTGAGCCGGGGCTAGGCTGGGAGCATGCTCACCCCTGCAGATGAATGGGGGCCTCACCGCCAACATCTGAGCCCCTGATCCTAGGACAGTACCCAACTCATAAACCAGCCCCCCCAGGGGTCACTCCTGCTGTACCCCTGTGGTCCCCCACAGCTTTAAGTCCATAGAGAAGAAGATGAAGGACATGCTAAAAGAGGAAGAAGAAAGGCTCCAGCTGGCCCACTCCAACATGAACAAGAGCCAGAAGCTGCTGCTAATCATCCAGATGGGCATAGACAACCTCTACATCCGGCTCTACGGCGTGGCCTTGCCTTCCGCCCAGGTATGGAGCAGGGGAGCTGCCTGCACTGACGTCCCAGTGGCGCCAGAGGGGGAGACGAGACCTTCCTCCTCGCCTGCAGAAAGAAGCGGCGCCGCATGACACCCTGGATCTGTACAGCAAGCTGGCACACTGCGAGCAAAAGCTGACTTTCCTGACTGACCGACTGCAGACGCTGTCCAGGACAGAGGAGGTAGGCTGGGCCTGGAGGCGTCCCCACAGTCCGTCCCCTCGGGGTCAGCACAGCTAAGAGGGCTGTGCTCTGCAGGTCGGCACAAAGGTGAGGGACGCCCTAGAGTCCTCCACGCTGAAAGAAAAGCACAACACCAGGATCAGCTTTGAGGACTTGGACGACGACATGATCGGTACCGCCCGGCGCTCGCGCTCCGCCGCGGGAGGGGCGCGGCCCGCGGCAGGGCTGGTGCTGGCTCCGCTCTGACCTGGAGGGCAGTGGGGGAGGCAGGTGTATTGTGCCTGCGGGGTTTTCTGGCATTAGTGAGGTCGTGGAGAGGCGAGGTCCTGGAGAGGCGAGGTCAGTGAAAGAAGAATCCACCTAGTTTTCCCGAGAGGAGGGGCACGCCATGCGTGGCAGGGTCGCGGGGCACCAGGCCGGGCGGGGCATAAAGGAACCGAAGCAGGCTGGCTGCGCGGCAGAGGAAGCAGGGAGGGCTGGGATGGTCACCGCGGGGCGCCAGGGGCAGCGCGCAGGGGAAGGGAGGCTGGTGCTCGGTGGGCGCTCGAGCTGGGAGCGCAGGCACAAGGCAGGAAGCAGCGGCTGCGAGGGGGCACGCCCGCGGGGACCTGGGACCCACAGGCCCCCGGCGTGCGGCCGCCTCCTGCACCCTTGCAGAGACCTTCCAGTTTGCCGACGTGGACCACAGCTACGTCCCTTCGCGAGCCGAGATCAAGAGGCAGGCCCAGCGGCTGATCGAAGTGAAGTTCAAGGGGAGCAAGAAGAAGAAGAAGTAGCCCTGGCAGAAGCAGTCTGTCCTGCTCTGTTACACAAATAAACATTTTTCTAGGATTGCTGGGATCGCTGGGGCGGCCGGGGTCTCAGAGGAAACTGGTTCGGGCGACCAGAGCCCAGAGGGCTGAGCCGCAAGCTGCAGATCGCTAGCGGGTGCGGAGCCTCCCGGCCTTGGAGTCTGCGCATGCGCGCGCCCGGCTCTCTCGGCCCTCGCGCCGCCCCGTAGCCACGTAGCCTTGTAGCCACGAGCTCCTCGCGCTTCGCTGAGCCGGCGCCAACATGGCGGTGCAGGTAGGCGGAGAGCGGCTGCGCCAGGGGCAGCGGGGGCTGGAGCGGAGCCACTGGAGCTGAAGTACCTGAGCTGCCGCTGGAGGCCGCGCTCCGCCACCGGGACCCCGGCCTGTGGCCGCGCCGGCTTGGGCCGCGGGGAAGCCCGGGCCGCCAGGACATGGTGCGAGTCAGGCCGCGCCGCCACCGCCGCTGAGTTCGCCGGCCGCGCCTGGGCTCGGACATCGCAGCAGGAAGATGTTTTCCGCCCTAAAGAAACTGGTGGGGTCGGAGCAGACCCCAGGCCGGGACAAGAACATCCCCGCCGGGCTGCAGTCCATGAACCAGGCGCTGCAGAGGCGCTTCGCCAAGGGGGTGCAGTACAACAGTGAGTGCGGGCCGGGCCGCCGCCTTCCGCTGCTCGCGGGTCCCTGCGCCGCTTGGCAGGGTGCCCAGGAGCTGAAGAAAAGTGGAACGTGTAGCCGGGGAGGGGGCGGAGGAGCGGCGCTGTGCGTGTGCTGGGAGGCCCTGCTTGGCCTCCGGGGGCGGGCGATGTGCAGGGAGGTGCGGCCTGTCGGCAGGATGGGGAGGAGCGCCCGCGGGCGTCGGGCACGCGCAGGTGCTCCAGGGGCTGGAAGTGCAGCCGGGCCGGGCCAAGCCCTAAGCCACCCAAGGACGGGGGTCCACTGAGGATTACTCACTTGGTGGGAAATCCGCTCGCGTAACCTAGCGCAACAAACTTGGGCCGAGCACTTAGAGGTGCATTACGCGTCGCCTCGATTGGCCCAGCGACCTCGCCTAAGAAGACTTATTACATAATATGAAGCAAGAACTTTTTGATCTATGGGTATAGACTCTATGGCATTGCTTGGGGGCCGCGGGGCCCTCTGTCAGTGAGCTGTGTGCTCCACCTGGAACAGGGCCAGTGAAATCCACCTGACTCCAGTGCTCTGTGCCGCGGGAGTTTTCTGTGTTGACGTCTACCGAGTTTGAAGACAGAATATCACTCTACACCACGCACTCTCGCTTTTTTGTTTTCAAGAAGCATTTTTAAGGGACGTATTTAGGAAAGGTCCAGAAGGCATAGCCCCTTATTTATGATTGAAAGGAGACATCTCCTATTTACTAACACCCGAATGCCCAGAAGGTCACCTGTCTTCTGTTACAAATTATGTAAATTGTCCCCTTGACCTCTTTTGAGATTTTTTTTTTTTTTTGAGACGGAGCCTCAAGCTGTCACCCTGGGTAGAGTGCTGTGGCATCACAGCTCACAGCAACCTCCAATTCCTGGGCTCAAGCGAGTCTCTTGCCTCCGCCTCCCAAGTAGCTGGGACTACAGGCGCCTGCCACAACGCC